>UXGC01000316.1:0-158617 GCA_900480045.1 Eurytoma adleriae
TACGACGACTGTTGTTGTTATTACGGGCAGTGATTACCGTTCCGCTTGGCACTCAGTGCCAAAACTCTTTGGATAATATCTATCGGGAATCCAGATTCGAAAATAGCAACGGTTGCCACTATTTTTTTTCCGTGTAATGCTGATCTGCTTGACGTCTAGGGGGTAAAGAATCATAGTAAATCAAAACATCAGTTTCCCTTGTGTTTAGTGTGGATTTATCTAACTTTTAAGTTAATTTCAAAATGTCTATGGTAAGTTATATGCAAAAGTTTCGTTATTATTATTCTTTAATAACAACGAATTTAATAAAAATCTTACTCATAGGTTAAGTTTAAATTGGTTTAGAAAATTAATTCATAAATGAAAGCTAATAATTAGATTATTAAAAACCTATATAAATATACTATCTAAATTAAAATTTCCAAAATAAAAAAAAAATTTTTTTTTAACAGCGCCCTGATGATCATAGGAAAAAATGGGACAGAGAGGAGTACGAGCGAAGAGCTCTTCAAAGGTTGCAAGAAGAGTTAGCCGAAGAAGATTTAGGAATACCAAAGCAACCAGCAGTGAAACGAGAACTGTTAAAACAGAGAGATTATAAAGTTGATCTTGAATCCAAACTTGGAAAAAGTGTTGTGATAAACAAAAATACACCATCATCACAAAGCGGTGGTTACTACTGCAATGTTTGCGACTGTGTAGTAAAAGATTCCATAAATTTTTTGGACCATATTAATGGAACAAAACGTAAGTTTTATATCATATTCATAAAAATTAAATTAATTATTTATACTATATTGACATGAATAATTTTAGATCAAAGAAATTTGGGCATGAGCATGAAGATAGAGAGATCTACTATTGATCAAGTGAAGGCAAGGTTTGCTCTGCATAAGAAAAAAATGGAGGAAAAGAAAAAAGAATATGATATAGAGCAACGTGTAAAAGAATTAAAAGAAGAGGTAATTTTTATATATAATGTCATACTATATCTATTTAATAGTTAGAATGTAATATTAATATTTCTTTTTACATTAGGAAGAAAAAATGAAAGAATACAGAAAAGAAAAAAAACATAGAAAACGAAAAATTGAAGCAAAAGAAGATGAAGAAGATGGTCAAGTATCAACTTCATCAGAAATGGCAACAATTATGGGTTTTTCAGGTTTCGGTTCATCAAAAAAGAATAAATAAAATAAAATAAATTTTATAAGTTCAATTAAATTTTCTTACTTTAAAGGATTTTTTTTTAACTGTGGAAAATACTGCAAAAGTATTTTACAGCAAGTCTTGCTATACATATATACAATCTAAAAGCACTTTATATATTATCTATAACCTTGAATGTGAATAATAAAGTTGACGATTAATAAGTAGAATTTCTATTATCTTGAAAAGAATGACAAAATGAATGTATAGTAAATTTAAGATTTTTATTAAAAAAGATATAAAAAATGTATTATAGGAATCATTTTATATGAAATATAAAACACATTATCTTAATGACGAAATAATAAAAAATATTACGACTTAAATATAATAAAATTTTTAAATATTTTGTTTTTTAATTCAATTATCTATTTTACTAGTTTCTGTTGATTCAACTTCTTCTAAACCGAGTATAATGGCATTTACTTTTTCATGTACCTCTGACTGAATTTGTTCAAAACTTTTTTCTTCTGCTTCAAAATATTGCATTAAAGATATCTCAGGTGGAATAATTTTATCGAAGTCCTCTTTTAATTTTCGTACAATATTACTGGAATTAACGTAAGGTACTGGTTTGTATTCTTTTTTACTGCATGCTTTACTGTATTCACAGCACAAATTAGACAACAAGGGATGATTAATTGAAGGTTCTTGAGGTGTTGATGGCAACGAATAATTTTGACTGGAAATGAAGGGACTGCTGTCTTTAATTTGAATGCCATTAATATTACTGCAATTTTGAGATTCTGCAAAAATTCAATATTTTACAATTGTAAGTAAATTATTTATTCAATATTTTTTTACTACTTATTTTAATATTATACCTTCGGTTGTTAGTTCACTGTCAATCATGGCTCTATTTGAAGTAAAATCAATATTGCTATCCTGAGATAAAGAGTCTGCGTATTTTTTCAGGCAAGTTGAAGCTGAATTTTCAATTATTGGGTTTTCTAAAGATTTTTCATCTGATGTATGTGCATTTACTAGACTTTTAAAAATAATTGTTGAATCTTCTATATTTGCATTCTTAACTGGTATACTTCCAGACGTCACTATTTCTTCATTTAGCATTGGATTAGACCAATAGTTTTCAGGTACAGTTGGCAAGTTACAATCAAAAAATGTAGAGCCAGAATCTGTGTTGAATAGCTCATTTGACTTTTGAATATTTTGTAATTCCTCATTTGCACAAAGTGTATCACATTGTGATTGTTGCAAAATATCACATTGCTCAACTGGTTTTGGATCATAATAATGATCAGCACTCAAATTCATACTTGGATCTTGCAAATTTTTATTTGTTTCAGATGGAGTAAATGTTGAACATTCACTTATTGTTTCTGTAGCATATATATGGCTAAATTGGCTTTGTACAATTGGTGGATTTTCATTTGAAATTTGACTGCAAAATGGGTATTTAGACTTCATTCTAGAATTTGCTTCTCTCCATGATACTTCAGAAATTTCTGGTATCACAATATTTGTTAAGGAAGAATTTTCTAGAGTATCAAAATTAACCTTTTTAGGTTTTAGTTTCCTTTTTTCTCTTCTCTTCTTTAAAGACTCAGTTTTATTTATTGGCAATAAATTTGCAAGATTTAAAGAATTAAGAGGAGTCTGTGATGGAGTAGTCGAAACAATATTATTTGGTGGAATTAAAACTTGAGTATCAAAATTGTCAATTTTGTAAGAATATTTAGATAATTCTAATTCTTTTTTCTCAGATGCAGTAAGCTCTTTTTTAATCTTTGGTTTTGGTGACATAGTAAATCTGGTGTCTTTTCCTCGTTTCGTAAACTCCTTCTTGACTTCTGGTGAAAGGCCTGACCTATTAGAAAAAAGTGAAAATACACATTAATATTTTTTATTATTTTAAAAACAAAATATTATTTTAATAAAAAAAGTGGAAGTTACAAATTTTAATTTTTAATACAGTTTAAAAAATATATTAAAACAATGCAAGTAGTTTTGTCGTTTTGTTTTTTATAATTTTTACAATAAAAATTTAATTTTTTATTAAAATTTCATTATTTTTCAAACTTTTAAAACAACTATATGTTGCGTTTACATACCCGAGTTCCGGATGAAGAGAGATACCGATGTGCTATAAAACTTCACCGCACAACACGTAATTTCCAAATAAATGAATTAATTAAACGCCTTAAAAAGCAAACCTACACCAAAATCCAAAAGCAATTGCCAGATATACAATCCCTCCTTTGAAAGTTTCAACAAACTAACACGTCAATTAACGAATAAACAAACTAACACGTTTCAAGTGGGTAGCTACCGCAAAAAACTGCTAAATTACCGAGAGCACACCGCGAAAGCTCAAGAGCGCGCAGGAGCACACCGATATGCGAAGTCGCGTCACCAAGTTCAAAAGTCACGCCGTGCGTATAATACTCTAATTCCCAGAAGTGGTAGCAGTGAGCAGTGAGAACATAGTAGCAAACCTGGGCAGTTCGCCCATGAGGCTGCGGAGTCCGCAGGCGGTCCAGGCCTTGCCGCGCAGTTGCTTCTCGGTGAGGAACGGAAAGGAGACCCTGAGCACGGCCATCTGGCGCTCCATGCGCTTGCCCCAGCTATCGGTCGCGGGCGCGGGATCGCGAAACAGCACCCGAGCTCGCCACTTGTCCACCGCGTCCAGCTTCTTCGGTGCTGAGTCCATTGCGGCGAGACTGGGAATCGGCGACGACGACTGCCCCAACCCGGCCAAGTGCAAGCGCCGACAGGATTTTTGCACGACGCGCGCTTTTGTTTTTAATCTCGAGTGCGAGAAGGAAGGAGAGACATACCGCGCGAGTAGTTGCTACCTACGAAGGTGGACGCAGTGCTCTTTTGCGATTTGCGAACCCCAAGGATTTGGCTCGTTGAGAGCTAATGTGGTGGATAGTTCGATAAGTATTTTAATTTATTCGAGGTACGTACCTTCAGATATTTCTTTTTTCTTTTTGAGTTTGGAGTTTCTTGATTAGGATCAATGATGAAAGCACTGCCTGATATGCAAAGTATACATCCTATACACGCCTATCAGCTACGTTTTGCACGTTAATATCGACTGCACTGATCTAACTGTTACGTAACTGACAATGACCGGTACTTCAACGAATTTGGATATTTTCTGTTGTTCAAAAATTGTAATTAGTATATATATTATGTTTGCAATAATTGTATCGTACTAGTGATATTTTTATTTCATTTTTCTGTGACAATCGATTTCTCGGAAATATTTTATATATGCAAACTAAGCAATGTACCGTAAAAATTTTTACATTAGATTTTTCCAAATAGGTTTGCACACATTACTCTACAAGCAGCACTACCATCATTATAAAAAATAATGAAGTCGACAAAAGAACAAGCTGAACCTGAATGGTGACGAACCTTCTGGATGCAATTACGTCCCGTGGCCGTTAAAATGCAAAGAATTTTCAAATCGAACGTTAAACTATATATGTAAGTAAAATTAATATATTAAGTGTAGAATTTCATAGACTATACATTACAGCAGCAAAAATATAGCATAACAATCCTGAATCTTTTCGCGATGAGCAAAAAATGAGATTTAATTGAATTGAAAAACTTCAGCTTTTAGATCAGAATCCAACGCCTCTATCAATTAATCACGTAAATTGCTCAACACTCTTGTAACATGCGCTGGGGCTTGTGGTGCTCATCCACCGCGGATACATCCGCAGCAATTTCTCGCGCCCATAGCGATTCAGCAATTAACGCAATATCTCTGGAGCGCATGAACGATAAATGACCATAGTTTATTTTTTTCTAGCGCAAGACAAAATGCATCTCGATTCTCGCGCATGCCAAACTGCAGAGCGAATCTATCACGCGCAGCGATCTCGAGAGCAGCTATATTCGAAACCACGACTAAAGATGAAAGTGTCCGGCATGCTGTTGACCCCAGGGCCCAGAGTCCTGCGCGGGAGCTGCTATTCGTGTATGGAGGTTTATTTTTCGTTTGTATAAAATTCATGTTTATTTTATTACTTATTTTAATTATTATCGTTTTAGTTGGATAATCAATATGAGGCTCGTGAGAAATGAAATCGCAATTCCAATTTTCACCTTACACCTATTAATTTATTAGAACCAGCTATTTTCCTCATTTCATTCTCCATTCATTGGCAGATTTCACTACAATTTAATAGCAATTAGTACATATTCATTAAAAAAAATCTTGGAGAATTTTCTCATGTTTATATTTTTCAACACGCGACATGTATGCCCATATTAAATTTTAAAAACAGCTTCATAAGCTACCCCCAGTTCACAACTCGGCGCTCCGGCAAAAGGTGCATCCGGTGCACGTGTAAAGATTACCGCGCAACAAATCTTGCTATCGATTTCACTATCGGCTCTACATCGCGTTCGCTTACTGTCGACGTCTCAATCGGCCATCGCCACGTCCCACTTTCCCTCCGTGTTTATTTCATATTACACGGCTGCACGTACTTACGGGCCGCGGATTCATTCACGATTTCCTCCGACGCAATTTGCATATCGCCGGACGGTGTGCCCGGAGCGCCGCGCGTTAATTGGGAGGAAATTATTCCGACATTTTTATTAGACTGTTTTAATCTCGCTAGATAACACCTATTGTCTTTATTTTTCGCGCTTATTTCCCTTTTAATGTTGACGTTGTATCTTTTTTTTTTATGAAACGTGTGAACAGTTTTTGTTTTAGAGGTAGCGGCGTATTGATAGACGCGAGATTTAATTTCGTTGGTTGATTGTTGCGATAATATTAGAGGTAGAATTAATTTAAGATCCGGAAACGGAAAGATTCCCGAGTGATACACATTTTAAATATTGCGAGGATTTTAAAAAATTGAACTTTTACTTTCTTGAAGTGAAAGTTATTTAATTATGAAAATTTTCGAATAATACCTTGACTTTTTTGTACGTTTTCAAGGTTTTTAGAGTCTGCATGGTTAATTTGTTCTATCTTGAGCTTTGAATATAGGTTCGATGTTACAGACCGTAAAATATTATGAAAATCGTCAGAGTAGATTTTATGATATTCAATATTGAGTAATGTTGAGGTGTGATTAGAGTTTACACTTTTACCTGAAGAAAATTGAAAGAAATTTCTCCACGAATTTTATAATATTTATGATTTATTACGAAACGCTTTTACTTTTTAATTATTGATATTAAAAACAGCCACTCAAACTTATTTATAATGAAATAGCCTATATTATTCAGTAACTTTTATATCAAGAAGCAGTACTTCATTTTATTACAAATCATCATAGGTCTCTGAAACTGAGAAATCGATTAAAGAAAGCAAAATGTATTTACAAATTCGATCTGCTATAGATAACTATTCAACTTTTTTTAAACAAGATGGGTTCTTCAAAACACTAAAATACCTCTTTCAAATTTACAGAAAAAGAAGCAACATCGTGACTCGCTATAAATCCGCCAAAAAAGGTAATCAGCGACAAACGAGCGGCAGCAAAAAAAGAAGAACCGGAGGAGGCGAGAAATCGCTGGAACTCGGAAGCGATCCTCGGGCATCCTCGTCTCGCATCTGGCCTCCGTCGCTAAGTACATCTCCCCCCGCCTTCTGTTTTCCCTCCCGGCGTGTACTAGCGTTCGCCGCCGCTGCCGCTCGCTCGCGGTGGCTCCTCTTTCTCCGCGGGATCCCGGCCCGGTGAGTTTAATGCGCGCCAGCTCGCCAGGCGCGTCCGAGTCGTCGCGAGCTCCGAGATGACCGCGCGCGAGTGCCGCGTCCCCAACTGACTTTCGCGAGCCCCTCTTTGATCCCGCAACCCCCGTAACGGTGGATCTCGCTGCAGGTTGTTCGCTGAGCGTCGTGCAATGCCAGGACCCGGAGCAAACGGGTGACGAGACTAGCACAGCCGCGTAAAGGACGCGAGGACTAGTGCGACGCATGGCTCTGCGGCTTTGATGGACCGGGAGGCTCGGGCACGCTGCTTGAGTCGGCCGCCCAAGAGGTACGAGGTCTACAAGAGCAAGAAGGGAGCGCTACACACCGTCAGGATGCCCCGTGCCAACACCCTGCAGCCCATCGAGGAGGCCCACTCCGGCAAGTCCGGTGAGTGTTGCCTTACTTCCTCCTTTTTTTTCTTTTATTTCTCGCGGGTCACGGATCGCTCGGCCGGAAAATTTGGGCTGCGTTCCTTTATTTCAGGCTTTGTAGTGCGGTTTGTAAGTTTTTTAAGCGTTCTCAGTTTAACTGACGACTGATGCTGATGATTATTTTATTTTTGTTTTTAAGTTAGGTATTTTTGGGTGGTCAAGTTATATCTTAATGTACAGATTTATTGAAATGAGTTTATCTGGCTATTGTAATTTTTCTATATCAAAGAAAATTACATGACCCTTTTACATGAATTTGTTCTATTTCAATTTATTCTGATGTTTTCTTGCTTTAACATCTTTATGATAAGAAATAAAATAAAAGTAACTCCAATTGGAGATACAGTTAACAGACATTATTTACCTGTCTCTCTAAATATGAGACTAGGTTACCGCTGAAAACTTGTTTTCATAAACTAGATTTAATTTTTAATGCTGCAAATCTTAATATTTATGGTGAAATTAATTTCAAACATCCAACTTAAAACATTTTCAAATTAGCACAAGGAAAAGATAAATTGAGAATCTTAAATTTCCCTCCACCATTTATTTGTATTAAAACGAAGTGAATCTACAATAAGTTTGAAAGCGCTATTGCGGCTTAAAAGTCTGTGTGGACAAGTCGAGATGAATCCCGTTGTTCCTGAATAGTCCTTAATACCATTTTAGTCGCGAAAAATGATCTACCGTTGAGCAAGTTAATCTTGCGACAAATTTTCTTCCTCTAGAAATTTATATAAAAGAAAAAAAGTGTTAGCTCACAAATTAGGAGAAATTAAGAACAATTAAGAAACCACAAGAATTTATTTTGTTTTTTTTTTAGCCAAAGGGTCTTACAAAATTTACCAGGAGACGTTCCCCAAATTAAGTGCAATGCACTTCTGCAATATCCGGCGACTTAATTATCACCTCGCCACGAGGTCCAATTATTGCGTAGCTATACTTTTAATTTAAGTGACTTCTTTTTTAGATCACCAGATCTTTACTAAATAAGCACCCACTACCGTGCAATCACAGCAGTCCACATTTATTAAGACGAAATAAATGTAATACACTGTATAGCAGAACAGAAGACTAACAGAAAATTGGAAACATTAAAATTACGAGCTGAACAAAGACTCGCGCGTTTTGTGTACCAAGTTGAAATTCCTTAAGAGAAAAATTGTCGCCGAGTTCATTTCCGGTGTCATTGTGCCTGGTAGCGGGAGCCGCTGCACCGCGACTCGTCTTGTGAACTATTCGCACGTATCAATTAATGTACAATGCCACAAACTCTCAATCCATTTGGGTAACAATGGGCGACGTTTACTTTTTCCCCTTCTTTTTTTCACGTACCACGATGTAAATCTCGGCTGGGAAATATCTTTTCTTTTTCTTCCTCCGAAATAAGAGACCTCGTGATTTATTAGGTAATCCAAGTGGCGGTAGAAATTTTTTTTTTTTTCAAGAACAGGCGCTACCGGTATAAAATTCTGGCGGCGGAATGCATCCGAAATCTTTTAATCGTGTGAATTGGCTCGACTCGTGAAAATTGCTCGGTGTTAAAAGAATGATAGGAAATGGGAACACTCAAGTTAAAATTGTTTTAATGTTTATTCATTCATAAATTTTCAAGTATTGTGCATTATTCAATAAGTTCACGTTTACGCACATAAGCGTGCTATTATAGCAGTTAGCGAATTACGGCTCCGTGAAAAATCTCGATTAATAATGGGTCCATCGACAAAACAGTAATTATTTATGTAAGGAATTGCTCGCGAGTCTGTGGATCGAAAAAAATGTGTAGCTTTCACGGCGCGCGCGAAGCCCACGTGTGTTTGGCCGATGCGCGCGCAGTTTTTTGCCGGTGAGCAGCGAGCTGCGCTTCACCAATTACTGTCGCACTGGCGACGCGTTTACGGAAATTATCTCGTAACTTCCTAGACCGCAGGGCCACTTTTTACTAATTACCCGTCGCTCTCGCGTCTATTTTGAAAAAGGCCCGCAGGCCTCGCCCCGCAAAAAGCTCGTTTAGTATTCAACGTTGCACGAGATTTAGCGGTAAATAAATCTTGCAAGCTGTTTCTTGCTTGCATACTTATCGGGCAGGTGATCGGGTGAAAAATCCCTTTTGGCAAATTAACTTTTTTGTGTGCATTTGTAATTCTTGTGGTAATATTTTTCTGAGTTTATAAATTTAATTTATAATACGTAACTGTCGTTTTTATATTAATAAAAAATCTTAGGCAGAATCAAGTTACTGAGTAAATTCTAATTAATTTGTTTAAAAAAAAGTTCTACAACTATTGAATCAGAATTGCGAAGAAATAATTTAAAGTTTATAAACCTTTCAAACAAAGATTTACAGCTCAGAATAAAAGTCTTGTAAATTCAATCGAATTGCAAATGCCCGTAGTATAAAGCCATAAAAAAGAGAAAGACTGTGCAAAAACCTCCTTGCAATGATATACAGCATAAACCACTCGTTCGTTTCGCCCGGCGTGTATAATAGACGGCCGATTGGCGATACGCAGCGCGAGTTATTTACGACAAAACGATTCGTGCAACCGCTGAATCGCAAGCGATCGGGCTTTCTAAATTCACCGCGGGATCAATCGCCGGCGAGGATGATGGTAAAGATGTAAAAAAAGTCCCCGTGCAATACGAGCGCGCGGCATCCCTACGGTTCGAGGTGAGAATCGACGCCGCGGCAACCCACAATGGGTCGGTTCTCGCGGCTCGCGCGCGCTCCCGTTCTAGGACATTGCGTACTTTCCCTTTTCTTTTTCCACGGAAGTGAAAATGCGCGGCCGCGCAGGAGCATCTCCCGCGCAAACGCCTCTCCCCCGCGACGAGCCGTTTACTCTTGGTTTCGAGTGCCCGGGTGCGTGCGCGCGCGATGCTCCGAGTTCAAGATTATCCAAGTGAACTGAAAATGCTAAAGCTATCATTTTTTTGTTTCAATTTTAACCTTACTTAAGGTTTTGTATTTATTGTTACACATTATAGAAACGAAGGGAATTACAAGTAGACACCTGTAATTTTGTACTATGCGAAATAAACGTGGCAGTATAAACAGTTATTTTCAGTGGATCTGTATAATTATAATTTCATAAAAATAAATTTCATTTAATCGGTCGCCGCGGTATTTAAAATACATTTTTTATAAAGATGTTTAAAAATAATTGAAAAATTCTGAAGCATTCCGTTCTTTTATTCCTCACCGCATGAAATTATCACTTTCCCGTATATGGTTTATGCGTTGACGGGTGCTAATTACCACTGACTCGACAATTGCCTGTAATTTATTTCGCATCTATACATATATCGCATCACAACTGAGAATTTCATAAAATTGTTCGAAACAAAAACAAAATCTACATCCAGTGTAATTATACATCATTAAACATTTCATTAATTGAAACAAGAAATTAAATATCCTCGCATTATCGACATGTAAAACAATAATTAACTGTAATTTAAGTCGAAGCAAATAACAGTGAAAATAAATGTTTAAAACCATTGAAAAAAGTTAGAAATAAGATCTGTGTATCCCACTGCATCGAACTATCAAGAGTTTAGTAGCGCTGACGTCGAACGAATCAATTTTCTGTTTGGATGCATTGAGTGAAAGTTCCTCGGATAAAAAGTGGCTTATTACAGAAAAGACAGGTGTAAATGTACTCGATTCTTCGCATAGTAGTTCACGTGCAGTTGTACACGTGTTCGATGAGAATTTCCATTTCGCGTACATGGTTAAACGAAACAGATCGCTCTTTCTTCTCTCGTCCGATTTTTACGACTGCAAAATTTTGCAAGAACCCGAAATATGAAACAAATCTCATTTACAATAAATTTGAAACGATCTATGCTTTTACACTGTTATGCAGAAAAAAATTCATAATCGTACACTAAAGGTTGTTGTGTGCAGTAGAAGAGGAAAAACTTGTTTCCAAGATTAAGCGTAAAATTGGTCTAAGCGGTAATAAGTTGAGAAAGTACGATAGCAGCCTACGATAATGATTAACGACTGAAATAATGATATATTATAAATATTTAATCATTTTAAATAAAAATCTGGTATATCACATTTCATCTCGCTGCGATTTCGAAAAAATCTTACATTGATTAAGTAACTAATCTTGAATTTATCCTGTTTAGGTACTTCGATAATAACTGCATACGTCGTTACAAAAAAATAGCAGCCGGAGCCGACCGCCACTTCCTTTTTTGTTTCTCGCAACGAAAAAGAAAGAAGCCATAAACATCGAGTGTCACCGCGACGTTACTTTACTTACCCACGGGGACGCTGAGAAAAGTGGCGTTTCGCGCCGCGGGGACTCGACGCTCGATTCCGGTCCAGCGAGCCGCGGCCGTAGGAATGCGGGCCGATGAGAGAGCAAGAAACGCGCGGACGAACCTTAGAAAATCGTATCGCCCAAGATGGAATACTTTTCCTCCGGCGCAGAGCGATGAGCGATACGCCCAGTGCCCGCGCGCGCGCGTGCTGCCCGCCCCATCACCGTGAAAACTTTCGATGACGCCTCTGACCGAAATCTTGCGGCGGCACCCGTCATCCGCGCATTTTCCATCTATTTTTTCCTTTTTTCACTACTTCGAGCTCTGCGACGAGATGCTGAAGTAGACGATGACGAGATAAGAGGGAGATTATACTGGTGTTGTGATTTGCTTTGATTTTTTATAATCGTCTATTGATGGACACATCATGCATAAGGTGTTTCATGGCTGTTTGTCTTGATAGGATGTTGTTACGGTTTGATGCGCGCGCGACTGGGATTGTGTTGGAAGTTGAGTTGTAGAAATATTGAAGGAGCAGAGTCACGGTGTGGAGTTCAGTAGTAAACTAAACGTGTTGTGTTCGATTGTTACTGTGACTTATTATTTTTCTCTGATTTTTAAGGAATTTCCTTATACCTTTGATTTTTTTATCAATGAATGATTAAAGTTGCCATCTGCTATTTTTTTAGAATAAAAATTAAAAGTCTGAATAAATCGTTATAAAAACATTGTAAGTCACATGTTTGGACCAACAAAATTTTATCTTTTTTGAAAGTATAACATATAAATTTAAGATCTATAAAAGCTGCTTTCTTCTTTATTTTACCGTCGTTGAATATTTAACGAAGTAGGTTAATATCACTTTGATCACTAAATATCATAATCATTTTATCTTATTGCATTGCAACTAGTAATATAACCCTATAACTTTAAAATTGCAAAGTAAAATTCGTTTCTTTTTCCTTTTTTTTTTAAGACGCGCAAAAACTTTATTTTCCAACGTAAACGTCAAGCTGGTTAACGACTCCTTCGTAAAACGAGTCGTCGGACTCGGCGGTGGTTCTGCCGAAGTGTCGTAGAACCGACGAATGTGGGTCATCGGGGCGCCAAATCGAGCATTGAGTAATTAAAGGCGCGACAATATAACGCGATTATCGGCGCTGGCGCATCTCCCCCGCCGCTTCTGCGACGCCGCCTTTTTTTTCGCGAATGCGCGCGCGCGGCTCCTTTCACCGTCGTGCCCGCGAACTTGGCCGCACGCTCGGACTTTCTCTTATTACCGGAAAATCGCGCGGATATAAATCAACCTCGATTCTCGCGCGCGCTCGCAGGAAAGTCGAAACCCACCGAGCGCGACTCTTTTTTTAGCCATGTCGATCATCTTCCCAGCTAAGCAAAATCTTTTCGAGATAGGAAGGGTGAGATGGATTTTGCAAATATTTTTGTAACGCTCCTGGAAAAATATCGTAAGAGACACTTTAAAGGAATATTGTGAACAAACAATTGGATGTTGAAAATAGAGTTTAAAAAATTTAATAGAAAATGAAATACGATTCAAAATTACATGAGAATTCTAAAATAATCGTAAAATGTTACTACCGAAAAAACACGCTTTCAACGCCAACTTTTATATTATCCGTAACATTCATACAAACATACCGAATGCAGTGGTGACGCACATACGTAATGCAGAATGTAGAAGATCCGCGTTTTTTTTTTCGAAAGTAGATTACCGTCGAAAAAAAACGAAAGTACGGGAGCGAAAAAATTCGGCTGGGCTCGAGTTTAAGAAAAAGTAAAAGCCGGGAATGATAATAAAAGCGAATACATGCACGCGCCGTCGCAAACTTTCTATTGTAACGCGAGATATTTTTTCGTGGTCATAATTACAAAACGTGCAAGGTTAACGAGGGTCAGACCCAGCGGTTTCACTTTTTCAGGTGGGTAATTGGTCGATGTTAATTTTAAGCTTCATTTTTCAACTAAATCGCGCGAAGCAAGTCGGCATGAAAGAGTTTGTAAAGACAAACGAGGTACTTAGCTTTTTTCATGTTTATTTTCTTTCTCATTATAGAAACAACGCAAGAAAAGGTAACTTTGAGGTCGAGTATACGAGAGATGAAATTTTGCAACAGCTTTACGTTTAGTTAAAGAAAGTTAATTTGAAATTTTTTAAGGAGATGGCTACTAAAGGTGAATTAGTAAACATAACTTGATTACAAGTTTCTCTTTCATTCAGCGAAAATGCGTACATTTTTAAATATTAAACAAGAATATTTTCAAATATACAGTTAATTAAAAAACAAGTTGACTCAATTTTCTATACGTAATTTTTATTGTATCTACATTTAATTTTTTTCATAATTTCACCTTGATACATATACTCTGGTAAAAAGGAAAGAGCGTTTACAAGAATCAGCAGTTGAAACTCATTCGGGGCACGCGGCGCGCGCGAAAACGCGTTAGGTAGTCCGCTGGCCGACGAGCGGCCCTAATTTCGAGATCGGTCCGCACGATTAACGGGTATATGGCATCGCGTTACACAGCCCGTCCGTTAGGTAAGATTTTTCACGCGGAATCATGTCGGCAGTCTCGAACGAATCCGCGGAAAGCGGCGGCACTTTGTTGCAGCTGCATATCGCGCGCCGGCTTTCAATCATCCGTACCCTGGAAGCTGTATTACGCATCTCGAGTGATTTCATTTTACGAGGCCGAACGTAGAACGCCGTAAAGAATTTATAATTGTTGCTATGAAAATATGAAATACTAGGATTAATTGATCGATTAAACCTTTTGTATTTTCTTTTTTGTCGATTTATTATTTTATGTACATATATACGACAATCATTTTAATCTATCGATATGTAGGTAACGTGTTCTCTAAAAGTAGAGTATACATAATTTTAATCATATGGGTAAACATTTATTAATTTAAACATTAGATTGAATATTAATTATGAAGAATACAAAAAGTACACAATTATTTTAACTGCAATTTAGTAGAAAATAAATAGAGAAAAGTCAAAAATTAATCCAACATACCAAGCAACTGCACTTTAATTTAAATTAAAGTTAAAAAATACAGATTAAGTTAAACAATATTTTAAAATACAGAAGAAAAATAATATGATATTAAATAAGTCCTTACTTCATTGTAGTTCATACGTTCAAAAAAGGATATAGCGCAAGCTACAAAGCCGGAAAAGACTGCAGACTTGCTTTGATCTTCTTCATTGTAACCGAATAGGACGAGGATTTATGAAGAACCATCGTATTACGCGAATTGTCAAGGGTCGTTGAAATTTTAAACGACTGTAACTTTTTTTGTAAAAAAACATAAATTTTAATCCATCCGGCTCCGAGTTAACGGCAGCCGCGGTATTTCTGGAGGGTCCAAACTGGCAAAATTTTGTGATCATAAAGACATTCATTTTTTATTTTTGCTGAGTTATTTCAGAATAATTTCTAGCAGCCATACCGTTAATAGATTCCTACTACATATGCTATAAAATTCCTTTACCTATCTCAAGATTTGCGAAATTCAGTTCGAGGAGATAAAAGTCGCTCAACCTAGTCTCTGAAATACAATTTTTATACCGCAGATTTATACACAATAATCCAAGCGCTTATTTTAGCCGTACAAAAAATTTCCACAATCAGTAAGAAAATTCATGTTGCCATTAGCGACACTAATTATCGTAAAACACATTGGAGTCGTTACTCCACTCGCGCATACGGTCGTACACCAACGTGACTCTGGAATTTCCCACGACTCCGCTGAGTCTGCCTTTGGTCGCGTGAGACTGGACGAGGACGTAGAAAAGGTCGGGGCTGCCGTCGATCGTCTCGTAGGCGATGGTGACGGAGTCGCGGCCGAGTCCTCCGGAGGCGACGCGCACGTTCCCGTTCATCTTCACTGCCGCCGCGATCACACAGTTGATGCGGTAGCCCTTCGGCACGGTCATTGTGTACATCGACGACGACGAGACGCTTGTCGACGAGTTGCTGCTCTCCACCGGCAGATTCGTTGACTCGTCCAGCATGTCCCCCAGCATCAGCCACTGATCCCTATCGTCAGATAATTTAAATATCTTTAACAGGTGACTTTTGCAATTTTTTTAAAAAAAACATCGAGAATAACTCAAAATCTGCCTGAAGAATTATCGAACGATATTGTTCAATTTTTAAGAACAATTTTATTTATTTTGAATTTAGTTAAAAATTAAAAAATTTGAAACAATTGCAGGGGCTCTGCATATCAATTGCCATTTTGTACTTCAAAAAAGTTCAAAGCATCACGACGAAGGAGAAAACGAACTTTTACTGCGTATTTCATCGAAAAGAGCAGGACATCTAGAGTCTCCAGCTCGCTCCGAGCAAAGTTTATTTAGGCAACATCTCTTCGAATATCCACGACACTTCTCTTCTTGCAACTGTCGCATCAGTCATACGAGTAACGTGCACAAAGCCGAGTGAATTTCGCTCCTCGACCGGCCAGTGACGAATGTGGCAGTCGCGAGAATCCGCGCGTCCGAAATCGAGCACCGACGGGAGTAGAGAAGAACCGTTGCTCACCCGTTGCAGAGGGTCAGGAACGCCAGGAGGAGCAGTGCTCTCGCCGCCCTCGACATCCTCGCCTGCTTCCGCTGCGCCGTGAGTGTCTAGAAGGCGCCGAACGTCGGTACTTACTGAGATCGCCGAGCGAACGTATCAGCGTCTTCGGACGCGCGACCCCGCAGCCTTGACCCGCTTAGACGCAGCCACGAGCATCTTGTTAATTCGATGCCATAGATTTGCTTATTCTGTGGAGATTTATCTTCGTTTTAGTGGTAAAGAAAATTGCTTGTTATTGAGCAAATTTTTCCTTAAAACCCTTATCGTTTGCTTATTCTGTGGATGTTTGTATATAGGTTCTAGTTGAACAAATTTACTTGTTATTAATATTTGTATCGTAAAAGCGGTTACTTTATTTTTTGACAAACTTTTTCGATAATGCTGTTTTTTCACGCCTCTTATCATGGACTCGAATTAAATTATTCATTCAAATTTTATCATCTATGTTATTAAAAAAACTAGTGATAAGAACGTAAGAATGTAAGATAATCGATCGTAAAATTGACTATATAAATTGCCAATAGTTTAATAGAAATTTTTTCAATGAATTGCTATAAAATACGTCATTTAAATTAACTTGACACCTGTCGGTAAATGAATCACTCAGCGGTTGCTCTCGTAATTAATCATGCAATACGTGTCTCGCCACGGTTCGTTCACCCTATGCTAGATGCATGCATTCCTACATGTACAATGGGACTAAACGGAACTTGAACTAAATTCATAGCTTGAAATTCAATTAGTCTAGCAGAAAAAATTTTCATTATTTTCCCGATTGTTTGAAAATAAATAATGTTTAGTAGAAAATCTTCAACGTACCGAAAAGATTCTTATCATTTAAAAAAGAAATGCTACAAGATTTGACAAAACTTCATTTACCGCAGTAAGATAGGTACAGACAAGACTAGTAAGACTTATACTCTCACACTGACTGAGTTTTTATGTGAATAAATAACTGTCAAAAAAAAATTTACTGTCATCTGTTCATTCTGCATATTCTAAATTTTATCACTTACTATAAAAAAATTAAATATTAAATACAGAATTGGGAATTCTGTACTCAAAATACCGTTGCATCTTTTTATTCACAAATTGCATACAAATATGTACATTATGCATATAAAAGTATATAATACATGAACTTACAAACATTGAATGTTTTATAAACACTTCCGTATTTAAAACTTATTCCAGTGTCGATTCGCACTCGATTTTTCGTACTGTATGTTAAATATCAATGTTTGTTTCAATAATGTAACAAACACCCACCTCTCCCGATGTGCAGTCGCTCTTAAAAGAAACATCCGCTATCAATGGATGCGTAAGTCGAACGGAGGTAAACACGAGAGCGAGGAGCGTACGCGAACTTACACAAGTGACATTCGGCTGGATCGGTCCGCACGACTGCGATTGTTATGTACAGTTAGGCGCGGCAAGCGTTAGCTTTATTTTCGCCGTAGCCTCTTTCGAGGGGCCGAGGGAAGCTTGCGAAGGGCTATATTTACAGGGACTTTGTGTTTTGCTTTGCTCGCTCCTTTGACGAGAGGCTGCACCAACGGAATACTTTATTTGTTTGCTGTCACGCGCCTCTATCCGTTTTTCTCCTTTTTCATTGTTAAGAAATATTCTTGCTATTTCTAGTGCGAGGCGCAATAATGAAATTTAAGCGTAGTGAACTACCTAAAGTTGAATTAGCGAAAAACCGCTATAAGTAGTAAATACTTCACTAAAAATTAGTCGTTATTTTAACTGATATATATTTTTCTCATAACTTTTTTCTTTTTTTAGAAAATAGAACAATTTTTAAAGACCAAAGAAACTTGCTAATTTGTGAAGAATAGTGAGTTAGCAAAAAGTCAAAGCGCCCAAGAAAGCAACAGTGATCGCCGCAGGATGATTTCGCTTCTCATCCCCACAGCACAGCCCGCAATTTCCCGAGAATGAAAATTACTGGTCGCAGCTGAATTAGCACAGATCGAAGTGTTGGCGAAGCTCGTCGTCGGCTGAAAATTTCTCTTCGCAGAAGCGACGGCCTCCCCGGAACTTTCCTCCACGATCGACCCACTGGTCGACGGTGCTCCAGCGAAAAATCCCGGCGCAGCTGATGAGCGTGAGCTGCAGGGGCCGCGCCAGGTGTGCGACGCTTGCCCTCCCCACCCCTCCGCCCGACACTAATGAAGTTCCCGGCGGCTCGCCGAGGGTTGACGCGTGCTCTTAACGATATGCGGCGATTTATCGCGGCATCCTGATGGATGGTGATTGGTCGCCGATAGGTTGAGCCAGCCGCAGGATGCTGCAGCTGGAGTTCACTTCACTTCGCTAAAGATGCGTCGAATTTATTGAAGAGTTATTAAGGAGGATGGATTGTCGACAGTGTTTGCGAATGGATAATTTTTCGACTTCCTGAGAGGCTTGTATCTTGATTTATTTGTGTTTTTATTGCGTTGCGTAATGACGCGCGCATAATAGGCGATTTCAAAATTCTAATTAACGTCCGTGAAAATTTTCGTAAGTAACTTTAGTCACATGCAGACATAGAATAATCTTTCGGTTTATATTCATCAGTTATATTCAAATTGCAGGAAATACACTGGCGAACGAAGTGAGCGAAAGAAGTTCATTCAACTATAACGAAAATTAAAATAGAGCTGCAACAAAAAAATGTCGGTCACCGTAACAACCAGTTTGTCCATTGAGACCTCCCCCAGCGAAAGCACAACCCAGTATCGTCGAAATCGCGTCCTAAAAAGCGCTCGCGCACGTACGGAGGCTCCTCGTTATCGACGCGGGTCACGAATCTCCGCGCGTCGCGGCGCCAGATCCATACGATCGGTGTGCGGCGTGGACTCCCGCCTCCTGCTCTTCCCCAGCCGCGGAGAAAAACGTACGACGTCCCGGCCGTAAACGGCCACTCGTCTCCGGCGACCACGCGTGTCAACATCTCTTGTTCTTGAAAATTGCATTTTTCCGCGAGTCTCCGAAAAGACGAAAAAAATAATTATGCGCTCGCGCCTCTGACTTCCGGCGGGCGCACGCGGAGGATTCGGTATTCCCGACGCGACGCGTGACTTCCGGCGACGCGGGTGAAATGAATCGCGAGCCGAGGTGGGTCGGGGTGGAGACCCGCGAGCGAATCTACGAGACGTCAGTAGTCGCGAACACTCCGCGCCGGCCGGCGACGACGCGTCAACGCAGACCCGACGGCAAACCGCCCGTGCCACCCGGGTACCGCAGGAGCGAGGAAGTGTTGTACAGTGTGGTGAACAAGCAGAAGCCGGTCGAGCCCAGCGACAGGAGGCAGGAGCTCGAGGACTGGCTCAAGAGCGCGTCCAGGCAGCGGGGTGAAATGTTCCAGGACGGAGACTGGAGGCGAGAGCCACCCAGTGTGGCTGCGCCTGGAGGCATCGCCGGACTCGTTGGACGCTACAGGTACGAGTGGAAATAGAAGTTTTAGGCCTGAAGTTGTTGAAAAGGATGAGATTGACGATTGTGAATCTACATAATTATGTGATGGTACAAATCGTATTACTTGAGTTTCTCATTGATTCCTTAAAATACCTCAACGATCGTCAAAAAATTCAATTAAATCATACCAAACATTTAAACGCGATATATCAAACGCGAACTTCAAAAGGACCTCATGAAAAATTATCGGTATATCTTAGGATTGAACAAAAGCAGTTGGACGACCAAAATCAATACATCCTTGAAGAAGAGGAACTAGTCGAGGACGCAGTGGATTCGGTGAGCGAAGCTGCAGCATCGAGCCGCGACCAGCCAAAGTATTGCCTCGCGGACGAAACCCAACCGCAGCTCGACGACAATCTGGACGAGGATGACAATGAAACGATCGTGCCGGATTATAGTGAGGTCGAAGAGGACATAAAGGTGAAGGATGAAGAGGTGAAGCTGACTGAGTCGAAGCGGGGCAACTGGAGGCTCGAAGCGAGAATCGACTCCTTCGTAAAATACGGCAAAGAGGAGCGGGCCGTCGACGTACCTGACGGAGAATCTGTAGTCTCTGTCTCGACTACCAAAGCTAAAACACCAGACGGTAAGCGACGGATCCCCGACGATAAGCTCGAGCGGAGAGAGTCCATCGAAGGTAGAAAGGCGTTTAGCTTCCGTAGGGTAATTCGTTGCGCTCGGTGATTTATGACTCTTGATAAAAAGTGAACGTCTCCAGTTCAATATATTTTAGTTTAAGGTAATTGCCCGGTAACAGAACTTTAATCGCTTTAACAATATTAGATTAAAAATTTTACTAAAACACGAAAGATCTTTTGACATCCTTTTTTAAATTTTAGCCTGTGAATTTAAGGAATACGTTTTAGAGATATAGAGCAGTACAATGTCAGCAGTCACTTTTCCCGGAGCAATTTAAACACAAAACAAACGCTCGCTCAATTGTTCGTCAAAGCGAATAAGAAATTCTTCTCAGGGTTCCTACGTTTTGGCTCAGCAAAATATGACTTTTCCAGGAAGTTCAGTTTAGTTTCGGCGTATCGAAACGGAAGATCGGCTCGTTTGCATACAATATTTCGGCGGCGTCATCGCCGATCGCCGTAGAAAGCGTTATACCTGGGAAAAAGAAACGCGTTCGGGAAGTGTCTCGTTGCTCGTGTTTTCGTTGCGTTGCCGGTTCACGCGGACGTGCGTGAGTTCGCGAGATTCTCGTCACAGTGAGAGTTCCTTTTAATGATTTACGCAAACATGCATGGTATTTTTAGCTGTTCAAGCTCTACCAAGTGCATTTGCTACCTGTCTTATCTTTCACTTATTTATTTCTTTATCAAATATGATAGCCACATCTTTTAGAGGATTTATTTTAATTAATAAGATCCCTATCGTAAAAAAGTAGTATTGCACTTATTGATACTAACTCTTATATCTCAATGATTCTTCTTTTTGTTTTTAGGTGCAACATATATTTCTATCCAGTATCTTATAACAAAATGGACTACCCTGCGTTATATTGTGAAATGAGGTGCAGCAGAGTGTAGCATCTCAAGGCTCTCAGATTCGTAAAAAATTGTGAATGACGCAAAGGGCACGTCCCCCTCCTCACGGAGTAATATTCTGCGTCAGCGCATAGTTTCACCTGCGCCGTTGTACGCGCGTCGCGATTTACATGCAGGAGCAGCGCACTCGAGCGTACGGTATATCGCTCGAGGTAGCGGTTAAGGCGCCGCGCGCATTCCGCCGGCGGTACGTGACGCGGGGACACCGTCGCGGCTTTTGTCGACGACCCGTGTGTACACGCCTCTGTCGAATCGCGGGTGACAGACGCCCGGGCGCTAGTTTCGCTGGCTGCGGTCGTAGAGTCCGATGCTCTTCGGTAGCAAAGTATTCCGTGCAATCGATACCGACACGTCATTTTGGTTCTTTGAAAATTTACCGATGCTTTTAATCGATGCTAACGGGAAATTTTATGAAAGCCTAAATGTGGCTTTTACTTTGGCAATCTAAGTTAAAACGCGAAAAATGCTGAACATTTTTATACTTTAAAAATGGGGCGACGTTCAATTACATCTGTACCCAGCTGGGAAGATGAAATTATAACGGTAGCATTGTGCTTACATTTTAAGCGTCTTACAATTTTCATTTCAAGACGATGGTATGAATTCTTTCTACAATTTTTTAGTGGCCGGATTTTGTGACAGTTACTTTAATTGTAAAGTAATTGTAATTCATTGTTATTATTCGGCGTAGCATAAAGTTTCAATATATGTCAGTGATCAAAACGCGTTATAATTTATCTACTTTTGAGCCTGAAATTTAGTTATTTCCAAAAAAATTCTAACGATACGTGATATTTTAAGTAATAAACTATGTATCCGCTATGCAGAATTTTAAGTGAATGGCGATGGCTCATTGGGATCATTCCGGCCCCTCATTTCCCTTAACTATCACTATATTGTATACAGTATATTGCTACACTGATTTACAGAGTTTTTAATAGAAGCTTGAAAATGAATAGGCTAATTAATTGATTTTCAATTAAGTGGTACACTAGCGAGACAACATCTTCTGAGAGTGCAATATACTAAGATTTTTCTTTTTAAATTTTTCTCGCAATATGTATTCATCAAGTAAATTAAGCTGTCAAGTAAATGCAATTTTGCATAATTAAAATTGATTATAACGTCACGTTAGGTGAAGTATCGCCAATAATGTATCTCATGTATGAACTGGCGGATCTTGACATCACAGTTAAATGTGTTTATAATTTCTCACATAGCACATTTTTTATTTAGTGTGTATGAATGCTTATATTAACAGCGTATGAGTTAATTAATTAATTTTTTTGCAACAAGTAAAACTTATCTTTGTTAAAAAGATCAGATTAAATAAAATAATTAGACCACATAAACAGCTACATCGAGAGTTCCTGTAAGGATAAAAAATACTTTATGTTGCGTAGTACCTCACTGCAATGACAAATTACGCTGCAACTACAATGTAGCAGATATTAAACATCATATGCGAAACATGTAGTTTTGTTTGCGAAGTTACAGTTTACTGTTACGTAAATTACGTAAATTGCTACAATGAAACAAGTTTTTAAAAATATTTGAATTTATCCTAAAAATTTTCAATGTATAAATTATAACCGTGTACCGTCACTGTAAACGCTAAAAAGCACCTGTAAAGCTTTAATCCTGTGAAACAATCAGCGACGCCTACTTTGATTTTTCCGTAGTAGCTTTCGATTTACGTCCGCGACATATTCTATTTACCGCATCAGGCCGTTTATTTTCACTTCACGTTTTATCGCGAGATACGCGTAATAAAAAGTGCCACACGCGAGCTTGTTATATTTATATCGCACCTGCGTATTTACCGCTAATGAACCGTCAATCAAACGTAATATCGCCCGTGACGATGAATCCCTGTCATTATCAAACGAGAAAATTTAGCGTTTTCGCGCGTTCGATTGACCCATTTTTTAATCTAGGTACAAAAATTTAAGTACCGTCAGCTCGTCATTCAAAATTGCAAATCATTTTGGAAATTTGTAAAATAACTCTCAGAATTTGTTTTCTCCATATAATATTCGTTTCTATTTCTCCCTCAGTAGTCACAATAAAATTTCATTAATCTTCCATCAATTTTTCGAAAACTTTCACCTGGAAAATTGACAAATCGATTTCGGTCTAAACTAAAACGAACCGCAAACTGAACAAATGCGCGGTAGAAATCGTGAAGAGGGTCACCTCGGAGCGAGAGACAATCGCCACGGCGCGCTCCCGATTTGCGGCGTCACCGAGGGATCGTCGGCTCGAAGGGGAATTAGAGGTACGGTCGGCGGTAATAACGCGGATCCGCGCCGTTTCACGGAGGTCCGGCGACATATGGCCGGCGATATCTCGCTCGCTCGCTAATCGAATTGCTGGTTCGCCGTCTCATCCGCGCTAAGTGCGCGCCGGGAGTCGACGATCGTGCGCCCGTTTCCGGAACGCCTTGCAACATCTCTGGAGCTTAGAAGAAAAAAATAGACTGATATAGAAACAGTTGCACTTAAAAACAATCATTTTAAAAGATAAAAATTGCAATTATAACATTTGCACCATTATGTCCTATAACACAAAATCAATTGATCCAAACACGCGAAGATCAGGAAGTGTCTTGTTAAAGCCAAACAAAAATAATTAGTCTTTTAATTGCTTACCTGTGATTTGAAACGAAAAGTAGGTAAAAAGCCCCTATAAACCCCAACGATATTGTTTACTACAATTAAAGAAAAAAAGTAAAAACAAAACCGTTACCGCTGCTAATCACCTAATAGCCCCCGGTACGGGTAAGATTCCGCGAAGCGCAATTTTCATTTACAACCTCGCGTCCATCTCTTTCGAAGAGGAGCCTTGACCCCCATTCGGAGCCCTACAAGGAGAACACCCCGCTCGAACCCTAGGGATAAAATATAGCGGGATTGAGGAGGTGGCGTTTTCATCGAGGCGTCGTCTCTGGGATTGCGAAAAGTAAAGTAGGCGCGAGTTCGTTCGTTACATGTACAGACATCACTGCGCGCCGCGAAGCAGACCTAACTGTACACGTGCGCGCCGCTGTTTTAACGACGCTGCGCCAGCTGCTGTGGGTCTCGCACTGGATGCACCAATCGCGATGTGACCAAATCGATCGGGCGAAATTGGGCGTATATTATTAATATTCAAGGGCTACAAATCCTGCTAGTAATAATAATAAGATTCAAATACTATCTATGCCGTACATATTTGAGTATACAGATGTGTTCTAAATGATCATTCGATGGTTGTAAATACTTCTTTTTACTCGATTTCAAAATTCTGTATTTATATTTAACACGTTCTAGCGGTGTTTTAAATATATCTAGATAAGACACGCTAACTAATGGTGATTATTAAATTTTAATTTTTACTAAATATGAAAAATGTGACAAATATCAATTTTATTAGTAATAGAAGTCGTAACGTGTTGAGAGAAATTTTTATATTTCCTCTTTCATTTACTATTTAATCGATTTCTTAAAAATTAAAAATGGTACATTTTAATCCCAGGTTCTTTCGTTTTGCTCGGTAGAAATATTTTGATTCAGGTTCTTAATTTATACTCTTTGACTGATGACTCTAGAATTTCAAATTAGCTTTCGTTCAATAATTTTTATAGAAGTTTCTAATAAGATCCAGAATCGTTATGCACAAAAACCATATGTTTATTAATACCTCAGATGGATAATAAAAAATGCGAAACATAAAAGTTAACTTTAGTTTTTTAAATTTAGTAACAATCAGAAATGTTGTATGCAAACAGTAGGATCGTTGCGTTGTGATTTATAAGTCTAACAGACTTTCTCGTTTTTCTCTCGAGTCAAATGGATTACTTGTCTCATTATTTGTTTTATTACGGTTAGAGAAATCGCAGCAGATGGAATTTGCATTAAGCAGGCGCACGTGGAAATCTTTGCAAACATGATCGATTGAATACCATTTGTTTACTTTTGAATAATGTATGAACACTTGATTTTTTTTCTGCTCTTATAAAAATTAACATAATTATACAGGAAGTTACCATCGTTGGTTATGCAGGTAAAAATAAAAAAACAATGATTTTTGACGTTTAGGCAAATCAAGATTGTATTTATATTGAAAATTGTCAAAAACCATATAACTAATTCTAAACGTTAAAAAACTAAAGAAGACAATGCGAAAAAGTTAATACACTGATGGCGTTTGATAAATTTCTTAGAATAATCTTTTGATTTTTGGAATCGTTAAAAATCATTAGTTTTTTCTTTTAAATAGTAAAATACACAAAAAAATATTGATTTTACAGTCTCATTTCAATTTTAATGTTCACGTTTCTAATCAATTGTTAACAACTACATTGGTGATAAAAAAAATCGTAAAAGTACGTGTAAACCCCGTGAATGCCCATCCGCTAATGACGAGTCCCGGGGACTTCGACGGAGCCGGACGTGGCGCGCGCCTCTCACTCGAAAAAAGAGCGCGTCCGAAAGAGCGGCGAGCCATCTGGCGTGATAGGGCACAATGGTCGCGCGAGGAAGAAACGAGGCTGAGACGCGAACCGGTATCGCCGGCTTTTCCAGTCGCGGCATTTGACATCGCGCCGCGCACCTCGACGCTTCGTCGACACTTTCCGGCGTTTTTCTCCGTTTTCCAGCAGAAGCTATCTCTGTATCCCGTGATTTTCGCGCGTGACTACCTTTTTGGTGAATCGCAGACTTCAGTGGATTCCGTTCGGTTTTATGTGCTTTCCTCGGGAGTGTCGCGTCCTCGCAGGGTGAGGGTTTGAGATTTGCTGCTCGCGGAGTGGGATTTCATGTGGAGTCAGTATTTCAAAGGTCAGTGTACTGCTTCAAAATGTATTTTACCTTTTATATATGAATTATAATAAAAGGCGTCAGGTAACGATGAGAGCTTTGTGAAAGAAAATAAAAATGAATAACTAAATTTTAATATTTTAATACAAAAGGTTGTGAAGGCAATAAAACAGTATTTTGCATCTTGGTATAATATTATGCGAATGTAACAATGCATTCTCATTACGCCCATTAAAAACAGGGGGTTTGTACTTATTTACTTTTTCTTAATTGTTTCCTCCTGAAAATGTTCTCAACGAATTTTCCGAAACAATAAACAAAAGTGAAATCGATTCCATAATAAAGCAGATTTTCCCGTCGCATAAAGAGATTTGCGTTACTGTGTAACATAACAATCTAACAATGTCATCGGAGAAATTAGCGCATTCCTACGTTACAATAAACAGCGTAAGTGCATGATAATTGCATTTTCGTGGCGGATGTCATTTTGTCATTAATGAAATTGAAATGTTTACTTCAAAATATTTTTCATTACTGAATTATTTTATTTAAAAAAATAAATTAAATAATATGTCAAAACTAGTTCAATTTAACAATGAATGCAGCTATTGAAAAATTACAACTATTTCAAAAAGCATTTCGAGATAGTTGTATTAAATCGAGATTCTTAATTTAATGCAGTCTAACTCGACTTTTTAATTAGAAAGTCTTGACTGCGTCACATTACTGAATATACTTTACTCTATATTGTGGTATCAATATTATTACTAGCTTTATTTAAAATTCAAATGGTTCCATGAAAATCCTTTCATTTTTTTATATCCAAAACTTATCATTTTGAAGAAAAATTTTAAGTCAAAATAGAAAACCGAACGACCTATTAAGTATAAAGTATTTCCCAAAAACCGGTTAAGGCTGTACCCCAATAAAATGTCACCTTCACTAAACTATTTTACTTTGCATCGCGTAAAAGCTAACACGGTGCATAAAATTTCCATTTAAATCAACAATCCGAGCGCTTCAACCAAAACCAAAAATCCCCTTACCACCCTGCCTATCTCTCAAAAATCTGCATATCGCGCGAGATCGAGAAGCTCGGCGCGCTCTCGGAAAAAAAGGTGGGAGGGAGAAGCGAAAAATAATCCGAAATCCCGATGGTTTATCTCACTTTCACCGGGTCGCCCCCGGAACAATGCGCGTCCTCGCCGAGGCGTGGCGGGCTGGCCAGTGCCATCGCGCCGTTTCCGCGGGCGCGTCTCGTTAGATATGCGCTAGCGTTTCCGCAAACTTTCCTGCGACGAGCGGCGCCTGCGTCTAATTGGATCGCGCGTCCAAGGCGCCCCGGGTAGACCCGCGGCTCCGTAGACTATGCTGTGCGCTGGTTCCGATACCGCGACGACTCGGTTTCACTTTACACGCGCACCGGGCCGTTGACCGTAAGCGCCAAGGTCCGAGTGAAATGGTACTTTATCACTGGATTGGCTCACTGGAATACTGATTTGAATTTTTCTTTTTAATGGCTTAAGTTTTTCTTATTCATGCGTGCTAGATGCTGTTTTAAATTTCATTTTTTTAAAAAGAGGGGGTATCAGGTGATCCGGTTAAGTCAATTTAAACATTTAAGAATGTTTAGCAAATTATATTGGTTTACAAATAAATTTTATTCAAAACTTATACTCTATTACCGAAGTGAAGTATGCATAGTTTTGCGAGAAGCTGTTCATCGTCATCTTCTTCCCAATTTTAAGTTAATATTTTATATCTATGCTGTAGCATATGTAGTCTACATAGAGTAACCTAGTAGCTGTGAAGCTTCTCGTCTACCCATGCGCGCCATCGCAGCACCGACTACTATAAAAGCGTAAACACACAAAAAGCGACGGAAAGGAAAACTGAAAATTTCTCGGTCGATGAAAAACCGCATCCCGCCGAATCACAGTAATTTAACGCAACCGTGAGCTCTCACATGTCCGCGCTTTACGCGCGCCGAAACCACATTTTGCGCGCGCATCACGCGACAATACTTCCACTTGCAGGAGATAAAACTGCTACGGCTTTGCTGTACTTCTCGTATCGTATATTCGCCCACGTGCTCTCCCGATTATTACCCAAGTGTCTCAAAAATATTTATATAAAGAAATTACTTTACATAATTTTTCCCCAATAAAAAATTATACAAAAATTATGACGTATCTTGCAGCAGTGAAAAAAATGTTAGTACAATGTTTACTTGTTAAACACGAAATTAATGCATTATGATTTGGCAGTTATAATTTTTGTCTAATTAACAAGTTTCTAAAGTGGAAATTAATAATTATATGCATTTCTTTTTCAGCGAGCAACGAGCAGCATGACAAGGACAGTCTGAACGAGACGGGCAGTACGACGGGCGGTACGGTGGATGCAACCCCCACCGGGGGGGCCGGGCCATCAAGCCGGGCTGATCGCGGGGGCGGCGGAGGCGGCGACGGAGACTCGCCGCTGCGCGAACCCAACGTACGTTCGCATTCGCCGCCCCCCAAGTCCCTCGTATCCAGGTTACTGGCGCGATCCCGCACCCCTGACGACCTACTCGATCACTCCGAGCCATTGTGAGTTATGTTTTAGGAATATTATTTTTTTTCTTCACTTTATTTGTAAAATTGAAGTAGTATAAATTTACTTGAGTCAGGTTTAAAATAATGAATAGTACAAAAAAAAATCGTTTTTGAAACGTGATATGAATTATATATTTTATAAGTGACAATAAATAATATAAATCACTGCAGTGTAATAAATGAAGATAATTTGTAGGATTTTATTACTAGACATTGATAAATAACTCTTTTAACTTTAACAGTTCACAATTATGGGTGGTCCTGTCGAACGTCTACGGCGAGCTCGTTATCGTCCTCACGATGGCCCTATGCCTGGCTGAGGTTATGGACACGCCAGTACCGCTGCTTAGTCTACAGGTAATTTGTAATTTCATTTTTATTTTGTGGTTCCATTACTCTCACTTCACGAAATTTTTAATGGGCTCCTTTTCTACACATAGATATCGTAATAGTCACTTTCACCAAAATTCCACGTGGTTGTAATTGCATATAAGAAGGTCGTGAATTCGCTTGGGTTGACTGAAGAAGAGCGTTTGAAGGAAGCGACGAAAAGGGAATGATGATTCGGTGGATTTTATGAGAGTGCAAGTCGTAATTCGAACGTTGGACCATCATGGCTGCGCGTGCGCACTCGATCGGATCCCGCGCAGCAATTTCTACACTCGTAAAACGTGCCGTATCATAAAAGCTGAGAGAAATCGGCAGCCTCTCGCTTATAACGTATAAACAAGTTGCAGGGTCGATTTTTGTTGATCTGATATTCGTTTTTCAGGCTACCCTTATATTTCTAGACTAGTTAATGGATAAAAATGTCTGATTGATTTTTTTGAAAATATTATTGATGACAGAAGTGGAATTCGATTTTTTTATATTAATTTATACAGTGGTACAGCTGAAAATCGCAATAAATGAAAATTTTTCTGAGCACCTTAATTACGCGGAAGAAATGTAATTGATCGTAAAAATAAATTTATACAGTACAATAAGGCTTTACATAAATTTAAATATTATTTAATATGAAAATTATTAAATAGCTTTTCAAAACACAAGCCACCTAAATCGGAGTATTAAATACTTCACTGAATAAATATGTAATATTATATATAATAGACTTTACATATAAGTGCTTTTTTATAAAAAATGAGACATCCAAACAGTACAAGAGCTTAGAAAAGTTTACAATAATAAAATTTGTGTACGAGTTTTCAGCGAAAGTCTAAAATTTAATGACACCTGTAAAAGTTAAAAATCGAAGTTTCTTTATTATCGTCGTAATTTCACAAAATATACAGAGGTGATTCACGTAAAATATTTAGAAAGGAACTCTTCCTTTTGTCAAAGACGGTTTAGTACTGGCCATGTAAAATTAAAAATTTTTCATCGCTCAACCTGCAACCACAAGAACAAAATTTTCACACGTTCTTTCATCTCTATGGCTAGCTCAAGCAGCTTTTGTCTCTTCGTAAATTCACAGGACTGAGATGCAAATTATCATCCGTTACTCGGAGAAAACGCACGCATTGCACTGCAGCTTTTCATCGAAGTCGCAGATAACTCAATCCTCTATCGGGAAGAAAAGTCATTGTCCACCTTTCACGAACAAGACGATTCTTGCGTTTTGTAGGAAATTACGATTATAACGTTGTTCTCCGAAAAAGGTCGCGGAGAAAGTTTCTTCGCCTTCGGTTTTAAAATTATTCCTTTTTACTCTGTGTGACTAATGTTTGACCCGTTGAATTATCTATAAAAATTCAATGCGTAAAAGTAGGTTTGTCTACTTTTGAAGCTGCGGAAAATAAAAGTGCAGCCTAATTCATGCTTAAATCTATTTCTGATCACGAAGTTTCGAGTTTTACATATTAATATAGATATTCATATACATATTTATTTATATGGATTTTTTACTTGGACATGTGCATCGTTGAAATCAAAGTTATTATTTTAAATAGAATATTGCATACACAATATTATTCGATAAAATAAAGTATTTGTAATATATCGAAACACTCGTGTAAGCTCAACTTCCGGGATATCCTGTGCTTCATCACTTCAATCCACTTCAATCTTTCTTTTGTCCTTATTATTATTCTTTCTTGTTTTATATTGTAGGCTAAAATGGTTATTTAACTTTAGTTTCCTGTTTTTAAGAATATATTTTTCTAATGAAACATTCATAAGCACTTGAATTTAAAGAACTTTATGTAAAATGTTTGCAACGGCTTTTCGAATGTTTATTACTCCTACGAGAAAAGTATGCATGTAACGTGAACGTAAAAAAATCGAGCAGCGAGTAGAAAAGAGCGCTTCACAGAATAACAAGTCGATGGCGTGTAAAAACGGGCTCTTCCGCGTCTCATTAATCCGCGCAAACGAGGCTGCTGCAACGCTCAGCTGCCTTTCGAAGACGGATCGCCTGATTGTTTCGAGTCTCGCGTAATTTGCCGGCTTTGTAGTCCTAAAAGTTCATTCATACAGCTAGAATTAATAAGTCAGAAAACCATGCGATGGAGATTTATTCTATAAGACATAGATAAAAGTGTCGATATAAATTTCTTTTCAAGGTTTATTAGGCAATGAATTATTATTTTTATTTTTATTTTGAAATTCAATTTTACAAAGTGTAATTAAGAAATCGAAGCATTCCTTGTTTTAGCAATTCCCTTATATTCTTTTCGGATTAAAATGTTGAACATTTCAAAAATTTAATGACTAATTTGTTATCAACGATTGCAGGGAATTTTCCTGATGTACATGTACGTGGGCAGCATAGCGGTGATACTGGGCATCTACATCTGGGTGCTCGTGGACAGTTGCGGCAGTATAAGGGGCGGCGAGACGAGCCTGCGGGACGCCGAGCTGGGCGGCACCTCCCTCACGAGGTTCGGCTCGCTCAAGCGCGCCCACATATCCCGTTCCAGGACTGCCCCCACCAGCTTCTACATTCGCGTCGGCGCGCTGCGTCAGTACACACCCCTTTGCCTCTGATTTCAACCGCATATTTTATTTTTAGATTTTCTTCAATCGTTTTTTCATACATTTATAAAATTATCTTTTCATGTCTTGCTTTATCATTGCAGTATTCGGCCTGGCCACTTTGGTTTTCAACGGTTTGGAGATGGCGATGCACTCGATGATGCAAGGCACCGAGTGTCTGAGCGACGTTATCTTCGTCCATCCGGTCTTGCACGGACTGTTCACCTTCTTGCAGATGCACTTCCTCTTCGTCAATTCTCAGGTAAGCGTTACTTCGATAAATGAATGGAAAATATCATTAAACATAAAAAAATGTTAATAAAAATTAACTATAAAATTTTAGGTGCTAGTGGAGAAATTCGGACTGGCAGCAAGGTTCGGTTTTACGCATCTAGCGGCGACGAACATAGCGGTGTGGGCGCGTCTGGTCATTTGGGACTCGGCTCAGGAGTGGACGTACTTCGTGCACGTGGCTCAGCGAGGCTCCCTCACTGGCTCCTCGCCCCTCAACCTGCGCGGCTTTCCCGGGTCCCTTACTAAGCAATCCCTTACTCGCGAAATTCCTGGTATCTACATTTATTTTGTTCCTACATTTTTCTGCAGTAATTGCAAACTTAATATTTAATTATTTTAGATTCGTCGCCTTACGACAGTAGCGCGTCGGCGTATCATTACGAGCCGATTTCTCAAGAGCAAATTTCTCAAGTGGTTGCTTTACAGGAATGTTTGAATACTAACACGCTAGGACAGCTTTGGACCTCTAGTATGCCTTTCCTTTATCCGTTTATTGTTCAATTTAGGTGCGTTCTTGCATTATTCGTTCATTTTAGATAAAAAAATATACGCTACATAAATTTCTAATACTGATGTACTTCGAACATCAACAGTTTGATAGCTGCGGCGGTGACGTTCGTGATGGGCCAAAACGTGGGTCGCTCAAGTCGGTTGCTGCACAAGAAATTCCACAGCATGAAAGATCTTCCAAGCGCAGGACGTGTAGGATGCGATGGCTCGAGCAAAGGCCTTTTCCTCGGCATCTTGTGTATGGTAGCCGGCATAGTCGTCATTCTTATTTTTCTCGTAGTACGAGAAGATGAAAACTTTCCACCCGCGACGCTCTCCTGGCTCACCTGCGGCACTCTCATTGCTATCCTCACACTCAGCGGTATTATGACTGGCAGTGGATTGGTCCAGATCAGACGCATGTCCATTGTCACTCGCACCTCGTCGCGACTCGATGAACTGTTGTCCAATGTTGCTCTGTTCGGAGTGCAATTGTACTCAGTGTTCACTATCGTTGTCTGCGCGTGTACTATTTTTACGTTAGAGGTATATGCAATTTTTTTTAATACAATATTAAAACAATTATTACTGAAATATTTTTAAAATTCTTAAATAGTCGAGAGAAGATTCAGAGAAAGAAATTGAAGACTCACGAGGAAGGCATACCATGCTTCTCTCAGTTTCGGTTCTGCAGTTATTGCAATGCTTCGCTCAAAGCACGCTGATTGCTGAAACCTCCAAGAGATGCTGCATCACTCGATACCAGACCATGGCTAAGCCAGGCAGACAGGTCGTCACATTCTTACTCTTCAGCAATGGTAAGTTTAATGTAAAAATCACAGATTTAAATCAAATTACGTCTTTAAGTCGCATGAATACATTTGAAATACACAATACTTTAAATGAATTTTAGCTGTACTGTGGGCCTTCGATACAGTGGTGACACAAAATTGGGTATCGCAGGAGCTGCAGTTGCGATTCTTCGGTGTACTAGCTTGGGGCGTGATCTCGAGGATTGGTTTACCCCTGCTTATATTCTACCGGTTTCACAGCTGCGTATTGCTCCTGGAGGCTTGGAACAAATGTTACAGGACACTCAGAAGTGACCATCCACTCAACTGACGACACAGAACCTCCATTAAGTTTGCCTCCAGGTATACTAATATTTTTTTCAAAATTCTAAAATTATATATTTTTTAACGAAGTAAAATATGTTGTACAATTACGTTATTTCTAGAATGAAGCCAAAGGGATGGAGAAATAGGGCAAAGCCCAGTCGTCGGTATGCACGCGGAAGTTCAAGTCTCGGTGCGCGTAGTCAACCACGTCAGTGCATGGACTCAGCGAGCTGGCTGTACCTTGATCCGAGTACGGTTTCCGCAACTTGCCGACATCGGCGACATCACTATCATCGTGGTCGTTGTCGTTCTCGAGAACCAGGCGCCTGGGCCATCGCCGACGAGGAGCTAGCGGTCACCCGCGGCTCGACCTTTAGAAAAGTGCCATGGCACCCGAACCTACACATGCTGAAGATCCGTCGAGTCTGACGCGAGATAGATAAACTCATCAATATATTCTGTTTTACTTCTAATTTTCTTTTATTCGAGAGACTTATAGCGCATGTCATCGAGATACACGCTGACATTCGTATGACTGCGCTTTTCACTCGATGCCGCGGCAGACGGAGTTGGTGAAACCCCGTGCTGTTGTCGCTATGTTTTTTGTTACGCGTACGCGGCTTTTTTGTTAGATTTTTTAACTCGCGTTTGATTTGCAATTTTTGTTTCGCATGCGAGGCGATCGATAATTTTTATTTCGATTTTAGTCGTTTGTTAGATACATTTAAAACTCGTCTTCGAGTAAAATTTATTACAGGATTTTCAAGTTCTTAATGAGTCGCCAATGAAAATATTAAAAACAAAATAAATAAATTATTAGCTGAAAAAATAAAAAGTACGGGATTTGTTATTGCTTATAGAATCAGTACATAAGTCACCTGTATACATGTAACAATACGATAATCGTATACATTGCTTGAATAAATAGGAAAAACTAATAAAATATTTTTTTAATATAATATTATATTGAATAATTTAAACAAATTTTAAGAAATAGTATGATATAAAACAAAATCTCATTTAACATTGTAATAAGTTATTTGAATATTGCTTATTTCTACGTGAATTGAATATAAGCAACTTTAATTGATCAGCCATTGAATTTACTTTTAAGAGCAATCTAATTTTATTGTGTATAATAATCACTTAAGAGATTACTTTACCTCAAAAGTGAATTCAGTATTTTCCGCAGACGTAGAACATAATTGTACATATTTTTTTTAAATACATTTTCACATCGACTATAAAGAACGACTAGCTGAATGTAAGGGTTACAATTAAAGTACACTTGTATTTTGCTTGCAGACATGTTTATTAAGAAAATCGAGGTATATGTAGTAAATACACTCTATGGATGTAATATCGTCGATTAGCAAATGTCAATAGCTAAGATATTTACCAACCTGTGATTCGGATCAATTAAATATACGGAAGAGTTTATGTCGTTCGTTTTGAATAAAATCTTCTTATTTAATATATATTATTAAGCACAGTTTTACTTGTTCGCAATTCGATCCAATTCTCCTCAATAAATCCTGCTCGATCCAAATCACTGGTTATTATATTTTGTCTGACAATAGGCACTAAAATTACAAAAAAAGGAAACTTATAAACGATCATTTCTCTCGTCACACTTAGTTTACGCAACAACACTCTCAACGCTCATACATATACTCCTGTCACCAAAATGGCAATTAAATCACCCGGTATTCGCCGAGCAATGTATTTTTCAAAAATCGTGCTCTCAACTGCGCTCGAATTAATTATTTGTACAATTGAGTCTGTGCTAACAGCAGAAAAGTAACAAATTAGCTCTTCTCTAATCTAATAACTTAACGATTAAAGTACACGGCAAGAGAAATTTCTTCAACGGAATTAAAGGAATGAATTCGGTACAACAGTTCAGTTATAAAAGAAAAAAACGAGCGATATGATGAGAGCAGTGCATTTAACCGACGACTCGCCTTTTAGTCGAGGTTAAAGTCGTCGAAGTTCGAGGGCTTCGGTGGTGGGGGTTGAGCACCGCCAGTTCCAGCACCGCCAGTACCAGCACCACCACCTGCACCGCCCATACCGCCCATACCGCCCATACCACCCATGCCACCCATGCCTCCCATACCTCCCATCATGCCACCCAGGCCGCCCATCATTCCTCCAAGACCACCGAGACCTCCAGCACCGCCGAATTTGCCGGCAACCTTGTTGATCAGCGACATGATCTTTGGATTGCTCTGATACTTGAAGAGGTTGCTTGGGTTCGCTAAAATATCCTGGAAAGCGTTAGCTACCTCTGGATCCTGCAATTATTACGAAAACAAATTGTTTTAAAAACTCTTTTTTGTCATAATAAAAACAATGTGTCATGTTAGATAATTCACCTGGAAGGCCGTGAGGACCTCCGGATCGTTCAGGAATTGAGCGAATTGGGCCGGTCCAGGTCCGCCACCCGCACCGCCCATACCAGGCATACCGCCCATACCGGGCATACCTGTTTCCGATTGCTGCTCTTGCTGCTGCTTAGCACTTTCCTCGCGAGCCTTCGCCTGTGCTTCCCTCACCTTCCTCAGCCGTTCCTGTTTCTCGCGCTGTTCACGTTCCAGCTGTCGGCGCTCCTTCTTCCGCCTATGCTCCTCGATTTTCCTCGCCTGAAATATATACAATTATTAAACCTTTTGCTATTAAACACTATTTGTGCGGAAAGCATGTGTTTATTGTTTTGAAGCGAGGATCGATACCGAATTTTATTGTCAGTCGAACGACTACCGGAAGCTACATTTCAGCATCGTAAATAGATCGAAGCTTAATAAAGCGAATGCGTGAGTTACAGTGAACTCACCGATAAAAGCGTTCAAAAATATATAAAAAAAAAAGTAACTTTTCGTTCCTCAAAATAACATCGGTAAAAATAACAATGTCAGAGCAATACTGCGAAAATAGAAAGTCGCGAATTTCCCGAGGCGGAAAATTCGCCAAATGTGACTTGGCGTGGGCAAAAAAAGGCAGCCCGTGGGTTCGAGACGCAACGCGGGCAACTCGTCAGCGGGTACGTCACGAGCGCGCTGCCGGGGGAGACCGCCGCGGAGAAGACGCCCGAGCGCTAAATCATGATGACGCGACGCGGAGCCGCGACCTCGGCGATTACGCCGCGTCGGCGGCCCCAGCCAATAATAGACCGCGGATCGGCCAATTGGCCGACTCGCGAGCGCACCTCGACGTCGTCGCCGTCGGCCCAGACGACTCCGCGTGCTCTGCGGTTACATCGATACGACGCTGACTTTTTTTTAAGAGGGTACACTTTTGATTCTAGAAAATTTCAATAATAGTAATTGTTTAGGATGCTCATTTTTGTAAACAAATTTAATTGATCATTAAATCAAAAATGTTTATATTCTTATTTTTTATATTAAAACTATGCCAATTTTTATTTCAGCTGTAAATTTTGTTTAGTTCTTTCCATGCAACTTAATATTTTCTTTTATTCTGTTAGACGTAGCTGTTAAAATTAGAAAAAGAAAATAGTGATTTGGCGCAGAAATATTTTTAAGAAATCGATTTTCAGATTTTATTACCCCATCCAACACTCCAAACGAAATTTCAAGGATACCGCGATCAACATTAATAAAAATATAATGTCGTAAGTCACGTGCATTGCTTTTTATAGTTTCGTAAAATGAGCACATCTCTTTAGTTTCCGCTAAAACATTAAAAGCAAAAATCTTTAAGTTGTACCCGTTTAACCTACGGCTATAGTAAACGAGTAAAATCAATGTAGGCGAAATCCGCACTCGCTCGAAATTTAATAGCGAAACTTTGAACGGCGCAAGTTGGCCGTTATTTTCGTTGGAATAGCAGTGACGGCAGGCTGCTTCCTTTCTTCCACGTTTAAACACGTGTCACTCCGTGACATCAATCGGATGACGCGCAGCTTTCACAACTTCACTTGATTTACGCGCGCGCCGAATTTCCACGCTCGAAAATATCAAAACGGTCATTTGATCTTACAGCCTCGATAATTGATCTCTCGAATCGTAATTTTTGGACAAGTCACGCGTATCTTTCGCTCGCATTCCATGGACTTGACGTTTATAATGCCTTAAATTTTAAATCAATCTTTTGTAGAAAAGCTAAATTTTTTATGTCTACTTGCAGTTTATTTTTAGTGATATTTTAATAATCTATTTTACATAATATTATCTTATTGTAGTTTTGTTCTTAATTTTTAAAGATCACTTCCAAGTTCGTTATATAAAAATCCGAATTTTTTCAATGAAAAAGTAAATCCCATGTACGATTATCATAATTTCAAAATGTCTTTGTAAAAGTAAAAATACGTAAAAAAATAAAGCTGTACGAAATCTACATTCCTAAACCCTCTCTTGTTTACCATGAAACAAGTAGCTCATTAATCAAACCCTCAAACTCCCACGAGGTGTGCAGCAACGAAGCAGCGGGTGTTCGCAGAGAAGTGCGAAAAAGAAGTAGCTTAGCCATGGTTACACTCGATAGACTGCGAAGAGCTACCATATTCGGCGGCAGCCCGGGCGGCTAAATATAAAGGCGCCGCGCTCTTTCCATCCCCCGGCCGTCGCTCCGCTTTTCCCATCTTTCGCGCCGGAGTCTTCCGCCGCGCTCCGCTTTCTTTCGCGGCATCTGGACCGATTTCGCGAGTCCATTATGAAAAAAGCAAATGAATAAATATGCCATAGCAATGATTGCAAAATCTCAAAAGACGGTTGTTTCTATCCTGAACTTGAAGGACAGCTACTTTATCATGCAATAGCATTTAATTTCATGGAATTTGTAATTTTCCGCTTTTTTTTTATTTTAAATCCCACATCTTTCCGTTTTTCTTACGCGAACCTACAGCCAATCGAAATGGGGAACTCAGCGGGATGAAAAAAAATTGGCCTCCCGTGCGAAACTCCGAAGAGGCGGGCTTCTTCCGTCAGAGGCTGGCGTGGCGTTGCGCTGGCGCGGGCGACCTTGCTCCCGTATTTTCGGGCGACCCGCACCGAAATCGCCAGCAGCTCGCGCTCATGACGCAACGGGAAGGCGGCTCCGAAGAAAAGAGCTTACCGTGCGACCCTTTTCTCTTTCGAAAAATTCCAACGCTTGTGCTCATTTTGATAGTTTTCCAACATCCACTGCTCCCTTTGCAAACCATTTGTTACGTTACGTGTCAGTGTATGACATAAAAACGTAGATAACAGAAAAAAATAACTGCTAATGCACTGGCACGTAGCTTAGCCTAATTTTAATTTAGATCAGTGGTTAATCCCAAGCAAATCTTTTACGCAAAACTGTACACCTACTTGAGATTTATAAAAGTAATCAATCCCTGGTAAAAATTTAACGATAAATTAGTCAATTCATATAGGAATTATTTAACGGGATAAAAAATAGCAGATGATTCGCGACGATTTAGGAGTCCGATATCCGTAAACTTTACTGTACAGTTGCGCCCGTAATCGCGCAGTAGTAACAGACGGGTACGGCAAGGCCGATTGGCGAGCAACGACCGACGGGTTTGTGACCGATCGATCGGCATGCAACTCTCCCGAAACAATGGCATGTGCCATTGGCCGAAGTGGCGGCCGAAAAAGTCGCATGCTTAATGTTACCTGCTCCCCCCATTCATTAAGTTTGTTTATTCCTCGTGCCTGACAGCGAAAGCAAGTCACTCGTAAATGCAAAATTTAAAAATTTCATTACTCTACACCTTCCCTTATAACAAAAGATTATAATTTTTGCAAGATGCCAAAAAATAAATAAATCGAAAATTGATACTTTCGTAACAACGATTTATTATGAAAATTTAAAGTTGTATTACTTTATTCTTATTAAAATGAACGACGCCATTTGATCTGAACGCGAATTAAAACGACATTGTGTGCATGAAAAATAAAGGCATCGAAAGAGGAGAGAGTCGACCTACGCAAGACGCTCGGTCAAAGTCGTTGATTACGCGCTCTCGCACCCTGGCCTCGGCTCGTGACTACCGCCACGGGACACGCCGAAAGGCGCTGGCAATAAATAGAAACGCGAATGTGCGAAAAACCGCGACAACGACGAAGCAGACAGAAACAGATACTTCATGCCTCTACTCTCTCAACACTATCAAACTCCAATTTTTCGACTTCCATTTTTTTTATGCGCTACCTGACAGATTAAAATAAATATAAATGAAGGGATAAAATTTGTCAATTGTAGAGACACTTTGTCCCGCATCAGAGCCGAAACTAATTTTGATTGTGAAAGATAGTGCTGGTAGATAATATTCAAGAAAAGTAAGAAAAAATCAACATTCACTATTCATGAATAAAGTTTACAATTCTATTAAAAACCAAGAAAAAGATTACAAAATCTGCAATCGGTTTGAAAATTTTTATTCAACATCAAAAGTTAATCATAAAAATTGATAAGATATCATAGCTACTTTACGACGAAACCTATCTCACCCCAACTCGTATAAGATAAGACAAATCCACGGACTCCACATTCCGTGCACCTCCTTATCACTCTGCTCGCCCCCAGAGCTTAGGCGGTAGCGCGAAAAGCTGAGGCTCCCCGAGGCGGGTTCGCGTCTCTATTTCCATCCGTCGCCTCCGCTCGGTCGGTCGGTCTCTCTCGGCGCCGTGCGGCCGGGGGCGCCGCGCCGCTTGCACTCCCCGAGACCGCAGTCCTGGCCGCCGCGGGCAGCGGCATCCACGCACAGTGCGCGCCGCCGCGTTTGCGAGACACGCTTGACGCCATGACGGGCTCGCGGACGAGACCCGCGATCATCGTCGCGGGCCTCCTACTGGGCCTTCTAGCCGTGACCTTGCAGGGTAACCCACGTCGACGTTGAGCGTCGCGAGGAAAAGAGCGCATCCTTCGATTTGTTCCGTCAAAAGATAAAGGAAAAAAATATTGGTTCTCGCGAAGTGCTCTGCGGGTGCTTTCGTTTCTCTCTAGACTGTATTTGTTTGATCTGGTTGTTGTTGACGGTGTGACCGGGGACCGGACTTTCGTAAGTTGTCTTGAAGCTTTATTTATGAAATCTGGAGGTATTGCCTTTCTGAGTGCGGATGTGATGGTACGAAATTTGAAGTAGGTGAGTTTTGAAAGCTGTGAAAGCTTGCAAATCATCACTAAAATCTGTTATATTTTTAATGGATTTGTTAGAAGTTGTGAAAAGAATTGAAAGGAATCTTGAAATTCAGTAGATGTTCGTGTTGACTTGTCTCACCATAATCGTCTGTTTCTACTGAAGGATTTTTCATGGTACTTGTTTAATCAGACTTCCATTTTAAATCGAAATAATTTTCATCAACTCATAAATTCACCCGCTTAGGTATTTATCATTTTATTATTCTTTAAATTATATATCTAGTTGTTTGTAAAAATAATTTTTTTGGAAATTAATTTACAAAATAAAAGTTATTGGATCAAAAATACATTTATTAATTCATAAAAAAGTGTATTCTTTAAATACACACTGAAGATACTTTCAAGAACCATAAAAAAGCAAGACTTACAAAAATAAATAACCTTTTGAATTTTCTTTAAAATAAGTAGACCAGTCTTCTGCGATATTACATAAGCAGGCGAGCGAGGATTCAAAGTTTTTCGCAACCCGCGCTACCGAGCGTCACGTTCATAAAATAGATTCGAAAATTTAAAATACGAATTTCTCGAAAATAAGAGTCGATTGCTCGCATCGGTGACCTCCCGTTGAAAAATAAATCGCGAGCACCGCGACAGCGAAGCCGAGACATCGGATCACTCAGAGGCGGTGAATCGGCCGTTCGGCGTTCGTTTTTTTTTAAATTCTTCCCGCGATGATCGCGGCAAGATTAAGATTTTTGGACCGAGTGACAGTGGCGCGTGGCGAGCCAATTACGTAAGGGATGCGAAGGCAGCGAGCCCGACACGTAAACGTTGACTAATAGACGCGACAATGTAATTAAGGGTAAGCTCGTGATGCCTAACATTTTTCTAAATTTTGGTATACTTGACCTCATAAATATAGCATTAGGTTAAGGTCGATCTATAGAAGAAATTAAACAAACATTCTTATTTATTTATTTACATTGTTTTGGTAACTCTAAACAATTATAAACCAATGAATTAGGCGTTTGAATTATGCAGGAAAGTTTAAATGAATAGTAATAAAATATTTTCAAACTTTACGCAGTTCTCGTGTTATTTTTTCGACTATTTTTAGTTCTACCAATACAAAAACTGTTAAAGTTAAGTATCACTTTAAACTTTATAATAATACATCACGGTCTAATATTAAACAAGTAACTTTTAAATAATTGTTTCTTTAAGAAGAGCTAGAGATGAGACTTAAGTCTAATAAAAAAATATTTGTTGACACTTTGAATCTTATTGAATTAAAAGTTATTTTTTCTAAAAATTGATTACATCATTAGATTTAATATGCCAAAAAATATTGTAAACAAAACTTTTAGAGTTTTATGATGATTTTTTAGCACTAGGATGAAATTTGAGATGTTCTTTCATTAATCAAACGTTACGGCAATTAATTTGCTATATAGATCAAAGGTTTCTAATTAATGTAACTTTTAAATTACTACTTTGATATTTGATCCAAACTGGCTGAGCAATAAAGCAATAACGAAATTGATTATTATTCTTAAACAAAAGATTTATTGTCTCAAAAATGTTATCGTTTTAAAATAAATCAGTGAAGATTATAGTAGAAAAAACAAAATGGGTTTGATAAAAAAATAATTTCTTAAAATTCGTTATTAATTATGCAGAAAATAAATAAATAAAAATTATTCTTTGCATTGAATGAAATAAAATATATATACGCAAAAACGTATTCTAAAACTTTAATAATATATTTTTCGAAATATGCATTAACAAAAATCTCCAATTGGATTTTCCTTTTGAAACATGAAATTTCCACCGAAACGCAGCTCAAAGTTCTGAACGCGATCCGTTCCCGACCAAATTCGCCCTTCTGCTCAACACCCGAGGTGTCCGACTGTCCACCCGATAAGAGAGCGGAAGGCTGCATCCCCCGAGCCCCGTCACCGCGAAAATTCGGCGCGCAGAGCCGGCGGTCCCCGGCTATCTTTAACCAGCTCCACCGCCTTGCCAAATGGGAGGCTTCGGCCGCGGGCGCGAACGAGCGGCACCGCTTGGCTCCCTCCAGAGCGTCGACGCGCCGCGAAACAGTTTTGACATTGGGCCGCCCCCCACCCGCCGGCGATCACGGTCAGGTCGGCGGCGTTAATTATAAAAACGACCGAGCAGCTTAACCTAGGCATCGGCGACGGGGCTCTCTCGGTTTCTCTCTCCTTCCTTCTGCCTCCCCCGGCGCTGGAAGTGTCAAAGTCACCGGTGACGCCGCGAGCGCCGCCAACCGATCGAAAATAACGTTTTTATAAATAACGACGATTGGCGCGTGCGGCACCCCGGGTTCAATGCGACCGCAAACCACGATTGCCGATTGTGTTTGTTGACGGGGGTTCACGACTTGTTTAGGAGTAACGGGCTGGGGCTGCGCTCCGATACTTTAGCGGCAGGGTTGTTAGTGTTTTCTTTCAGTTCAAAGGGGTTTATAAGAAACGTTGATTCATTTGCCAAATCTCGGAAAATTTATATGGCTGTTTTGATTTGGGAGAAATGTACTTTTCTTCAATATTTAACAAAATCTGCGATCGTTTAAATCTGTATCACAGGTTTTCAGTAAATACGATGTTACGTGTAGTGTAAATGTAGAAGCGTCTAATGAAAAACCAACATTCATCCTCTGTGAAGTAAACTCGAGCTCTCGAGAACTAAATATTAACGTTCTCCATTGCACTGCAAATAAATGCGTGTTCAATGTAACCATAAAATACGAGTAAATTTTCTATTTGTATTCTATTTAAAATTATGTTCTAAAATAAAATCATTTTATGAAATTTTGCCAATTAATAACAATTTTTTTAAATAAAAAAGGATTAATTAATTTAAAATAATAAAATAAAATAAATAAAAGAAAAGTGAAGAAGATGCGTTATCAGAGGAATCGGTCAAGAAGGCGCGCAAAGTATTTCCAAGAGGCTTATACTAGTCGCGCGCTTTCGTACTAACGCCGCCTACCCATCGCTAAACTTAGAATATGCGGCCTCGTCCCAGGTAGCACCTAAGAGTAAATCGGCATTTTCCCCGACCAAAATCCTCGCGAGAATGCCGAGCCTCAATTTTCTGATTTCCCTAAATTCGCGAAAAACAGTAACTACTATAAATCTTGTCTGACTCGTCAATGACATCATCCACTTGTTCTCAACTCTTTACTCGTCCAACCAGTCGACTCTCGTCTTCAACAATCGAATCAGCAACCTCGAATTCTCTTCGTTATTTTCAATGCACAATGGGATGAAAGTGGTCTACAGAAAAAAAATTATCTTCGACAAAAGTTTATTTGAAAAAAAAAGCATTCGCAACACTTGTACGGACCGATCTTTCGGTTCGCCGAGGGTACTAATTGCGTCACGGCGCAAGCTCGGGTATTTCTGGTGACCGCGACCGCGTGTACCCGTGCGACTCTTCGTCTGCGTCGCGCTCGACCCGCGACAGCTGGCCAGTAACAAAGGAAATTGTAACAATATCAGTTTAATTAGTTATTTTTGGAAATCGCAGCGAGGTGTTCATTGGCTCCCTGCGTATAGACTAATTTAGCGCTATTCCTACTGTAGCGTGCGGTAATAAAGTGACGATAGATTTTATTGTAGCGATACTGGTTCACTTGACATTTTGTATAAAAAAAATGAAAGTCTTTTGAAATGATAGAATTATATTGACGAAACGTCTCGATTCATCGTTTCACAAATTGAAAGCGAAGGATGCGCTTCTGGACCAATAATTACACGGATAATTAAGATTCACGAAGTATGGAATGATAAAAACCGTATAAACGCAGGTGTGCAAGGCGAAGGACTAGAGAACGTTCCCTCAGAGGACCAATGTCGGCCTTACATTGAGAAAGCTTTGAAGGATTTGGGCACAGGTACTTGTACACAATTTTTATGCAGTGCATTACTTTTTTACCGCGAATACGTCAGCGTAGATCTACTTAGCGATGGTTAATGCGCGACTTATACCAATAGGTACACAATTATTCTAACATTAAGTTGCTTCATTTTGGCATGGCTCGAGAGCAGACGTGTACAAAATTTGTCACTGCTTAATGTCATAATAGTTTGCTGATCGCTTAATATTACGTATGGTTAAAATAAACAGGCATTTTAAATATATTAGTTTAAAATGGATGAAAGTACTATAATTAAAACGAGACTTTAAAATTGTAGAAGGATCTCACGAGCACGAGAGTGCCGAGGACGCGGAAGCTGCCAACGACGGCAGCGACGAGGGGCCAGGGGTGGATCCGGCCGCCGATACAAACGACGATGTGAGTGTCGAATGATTCAGCGGCTCCCCTGCGAATGCATTTTCTTTTTTTTACGAGTCAAACGTTACGTTATTTGTTACGTTACATTGTTTATCAGACCGAGCTGCGTCTCTCGCGGCGGCTCCGAAAATAGCCGAGCGCGTTAAAACGAAAGCCGTAGCCGCGGCAAAATTAACTCGAAGATTCCGCGATAACTAGAGTGTAACCTCAAAATCTCGAAATAACAGAACCGAGCGCCAGAGGGGAGCTCGAATTGCCGGTGCACCACGCGATCGATCGGGCGCGAGGGTAACCCACCGATGATGCAAGCGCTGTGGGAAAACGAAAAAAAAAAGAAATAAGTAAATAAATAAATTGGGAGTCTAAGTGCGTCCGCTAATTTTCACGAACAACGCGAACGCTACACGTATTTATAACGTTCGCGGCATGCTCCCTGGGTATTTTCGTGTTTAACAGGTTTCCGTCTATTTTTAACAGATGCGCCCGTGCCTCGCTTACGCGAACTCGCGGGCATTTAGCGAGTGCTTTTTTTTTAATTCATTCGCTAAAACTCGCGCGTTGATTCATTTTTTCGTAAAATATATTTAAAAAAAAATTTAGTATCTAACATTTTGGAATAAGTATAAATAAGTATCCACTTTACTAATATAAATAATATGTGCGAGATAATTGTTTTTCAACGAAAATATAATGGTAACAATCACAAATTATGAAATGTAGGACGAAAAATCGGGAAGCAGAGAGAAGCGCGACGTTTCCGGGGAGGAGCAGGAGGACGGCGATGACGAGAAGACCGAGGGAATCGAGAACAACGAGGTCGAGCAAGATCAGGTGGACACGATAGAGATAACAAGCGTCGAGGAGGCGGATGCTGGTGACGAGTCGACGGCCGACGACAATGCCGATGAAGATGGCGAAGGAGATGCCGCTGCCGATTCCAACGAGGTCGAAGACAAGTCGAAAGGTGAATAAAACGATAATTTGAGTCGGCGCGTTAATGAAATTATAAAATGATTAATTTAAATTATAAAATGATTGATTTTTTTCAGAAGCTGAAGGGGAGGAGTCCGCGGAGAAACAAGACGACGACGAGCAGGCAGAGGCCGACGAAGGCGACGCCTCGCCAGAGAACAAGAGCGGAGAGGAGGAAGCCGCCGTAGCCGAGGAGGACGAGTCCGCCGAGAAGAAAGAGGACGGCGCCGACGACGAGAGCAACGAGAAAGACGACGATCCCACCGACAACGTCGAGTCCGACGAGCAAAAGACGGAGGAGCTCGAGCAGAGCCAAGAGCAAGAGGAGGAGGCAGCCGATGACGGAGGCAAGTCCGAAGAGGAGGACGCCGCGACAGTCGGCGACGATGTCGACGGCGACTCCAAGGAGAAGGCTGAGTCCGCGGAGGAAGCCGAAGATCAGAAGGACGACAAGAGCGAGGAGAAAGGAGATGATGACGGAAGCAAGGAAGACGGCGATGATAAGAAATCCGTCGAGGAGGAGGAGGTTGTGGCCGAGAAGGCGGAGTCGCTGGAGCAGGAGGCTGCTGCTGACGCCAGTGAAGAAGCCAAGACAGCCGAGGATGACGGAAAGAGCGAGGAAGACCAAAAGGAAGGCGACGATGAGTCGAAGGAGAACGAGGAAACTAAATCTGATGAGGCTGGTAAGTTTTATTTTCTAATGTCAGTAATCTCGGTTAATTTAAAAAACTCGACTCTGGAAATAATTTTCAGAGGGTGAAGAAGGCGAACAAGAGGCTGAGGATAAGGAAGGAGATGAAAGCGAAGAGGGCGAGGAGTCCAGACCAGAGGAAGAGGAATTGATCATGGAGATTGAGATACCGGAAATTTTAAGACCCAGAGATCACATAAACCAACTGCTGAAGCTGGACGAGGAGAACGAGGAGAAAGAGAAAGCCGTCGGGCAGGTCGCCGACATTGTCCTTAGGGATCTGAAGAGACTATACGACAACGCAATCAAACCATTGGAAACTTTGTATAAATACAGAGACCTTAGCAATCGTCATTTTGGAGGTATGAATAATTATAAAATGATTGAATTATGTATTTTAGTGCCGAGATGAAGTAAAAACTTTTCGTCGTTTTTAGATCCAGAAATATTCTCGAAGCCACTGGTTCTATTCATGGGCCCCTGGAGCGGAGGAAAATCATCAATCATCAATTACTTGTTGGACATTGAATACAAGCCTACAGCTTTGCGAACAGGTGAAAAAAAAACTTGAGATAACTTATATTTTTACGATTGTTGAATTTTGAATGAAAAGTACAACACTAAATCAATTTTTAGGCGCCGAACCTTCGCCAGCTTATTTCAATATCTTAATGCACGGCGAGGAGGAGGAAGTGCTGGACGGCACGCAACTGGCCGCGGACTGGACATTCTCGGGACTTCAGAAATTCGGTCAAGGTTTGCTCGACCGTCTAAAGGGTGTCAAGCTGAACAGCAAGCTGCTCGAAAAGGTACAGCTTTGTTCAATCAAGATTCGTGAAAGCATGACTGACTTCCTCTGATGATTTCTGTCGATTAGGTAAACATTGTGGAGATCCCTGGAATCTTGGAAATCCGCAAACAAGTGCAAAGATTATTCCCGTTCAACGATGCTTGCCAGTGGTTTATCGACAGAGCGGATATTATTTTCCTAGTCTACGATCCATCCAAGCTCGATGTCGGACCAGAAACTGAAGCCATCCTAGATCAACTCAAAGGACGTGAATATCAGGTAAACACGAAAATCCTAATAAAGATAAAAAATATATATTTAGATAGTAATCGTATCTAACTATTGGGTATTTCAACAGACCAGAATAATTCTGAATAAAGCCGACCAAGTAAAGCCGGAGGAACTGATGAGAGTTCAGGGTGCGCTCATATGGAACATTTCGCCGCTCATGTCTAGCGCTGAGCCACCGATAATGTACTCTGCATCCCTCTGGTCGATACCTTATGAAGCAGGTGCCCCCACAAGATTACTTTACGCTCAGGAGCGAGCCTTCCTTCGCGACCTTCGCTCAGCCGTTGACAAGAGGGTCGAACACAAAATCGCCAGTGCCAGGAGATTCGCTGTAAGTCTTCATGATTTTATTATCCTCCTAAAATAAATAAAAAAATTACTTGCTAAAATCGGCACTGTTGATCCACGAAAAATGTCTGTCTAGGTACGAGTTCGTAACCACGCGAAGATGGTCGACTGCTACCTGACGACGTACTACAACCACAAGAGCTTCTTCGCCAAGAAGAAGGACATTAGCGACCGCATCATCGAGAATCCGCAAGACTACCACATCTACGAGGGTCTGAGCACGCTGACCAACATCTCGCGTTACGATCTGCCGGATCCCGACGTCTACCGGGACTTCTTCCGGCTGAATCCGCTCTACGACTTCCCGCTGCTCAGCTCCACCTGTACCTACTTCCGTGGCTGCCCGATCAACAGGCTCGACGTCGCCATTGCTTACGACCTGCCCGAGCTGGTCGGCAAGTACAAGAAGTCCGTCGAGGCGTTGCGCCACCAGCAGGAGGAGGCCGAGGTAACCGCGGCACCCGCCTCCACACCCGCACCCCAGACTCAGGAAGCAGGAGACCGACAAAAACGCGGTGCGAGAAGCGGAGCCGCCAGGATATCTATGAGTTGAGGCGGCCCCAACGCCGAGGAACGATAGCTTGGTATTTCGAGATGTTTGCCCGGTTCTTAACGAAGGCTTTTATTTCATCGAGACGTTCGTACATACAATTTTTTTGAGCTTAGAAAGGGAACAACTGTGTTGCGAAGCAAGAGGATGCGTCAAGAAGCTTCGAAGTAGCGGCATATCGTTTCTCGAAACCGAGATACCTGCGAATACAGCGGCGAAGACGATCAGATCTAATCGTCGTATGCGATAATTGAAGAGGACGAAACCATTTGCGATCCCCGAGCTCCTTTAGAGATTTTTCATGCGCGAGTTGGTGGTTTCGCGACGAACTGCGGTCAGCTGGTCTGCCCATGAAAATTATCTCCGGACTCACCGGTCGCTTTTTCCGCGATGCCTACATAGATTGTTCAAAAACCGAACCAATGTACCAAAGTTTATTGTCAATTCGAGAGCAGGTCAGAATAAAGAAAAAGCACTCGACGAAACCAATTAAAGTAGAAACTAATGCTGTGACGAACTTTTCATGCTCCTACACCTATAGAGAGTGGAGACTCTTCGTGGCTACCGGATCACCCAGTTACCGGCCAATATTTCTTTTCTTTCCTTTTTTTTCTTTCGAGTACTTACATCACTGCTATCCCGATGAATTTTTAGTCACACCAATTTTTTTTTTTCAATTACCACTAACAGATTATCTAGAACGAGTATTTCTTCAGACTAATGATTATGCACGAAGACGTTAAATCGAGGCGACTTCTGAGAAATCATAGCCTGAAGGCGTTCAGACATAAGTAGATTGTACTCATCAGAGTAAATTTTATTTGACATTTAAATGATTGTTGACACTTAAATGTTGACGTTAAAATGATGATGATGATGATGATTTTTCTTCAAACTGTGAAAACATGCAAGTAAGAGAGAGTAAGTGTGTGTGAGCGAAGAAAAGAAATGATTTTTTTACTTTTCTTCAATGATAGATGTTGAATATTAAATTAACAAATTGTGTTCATAACAACCAAGAAAAGTACAGAGTCAAAATACTGCTTGTACTTTGCCAGAGTGCTATAAAATTCGCAGCTGCCTATGAATACTGCGCAGTGTCTGTCGATATATTTTGATTTTTAATTACATTACTACTTTTGGATTTACTTCGAGTAACAAGGAACAATATGGTCACTGCAAATTTAAAATATTAATAACACTTCACTATTAAATATTTAATGGTAAATTTTTTTTGTATAGTATGAAAATGATTATTAATAAAAAATTGTTTTTTTAAGAATGTGAAAAGCGTTTTTTTTAACTTTGATTTGGCAATGTTCCTTTTTAAGCGAAGATTACTGCTACTATTGTAATAATAATATTATAGGACAATATGTATACTGAAATGCTAGCGATATTAGATACAAATGTATGTTAAAAATGTTGATAAACGTTTGCATTCATCAAGTACTACCCGTGCGAATATACAATGTATTATATCCTAATAGCACAGAAATACAAGATATTGCTGCAATGATTTTTAAATTCAAATCTTGTTCTGTGTGGATATAGCTAAATACGTAAATTTACAAAATGTTTTGAGTTAAATTATTTATCACTTTACCTTGAAAAAAAAATAAATAAAATTTCTTTATGTGGTTTTGATTTCATTTTTTAACCAATTTTTCCTGAGCTTATAAATGATTAATGAGAAAAACGAGAGTTGCAGTAAAAAAAAATAAATATAATTTAAATTTTAAATTACTTACATTTGGAGTAACTTGTTTCAACCACTCATCGGCATCTTCATCAAAGTCAAATTTACAAGCTTTACGCAAATCATTAGCTGCTTCTTCCCAATTTCCAAGAAGTTGATTGGCTCTTCCACGGAATTTATGTGCAGCTGCACTATCTGGATTTAGTTCAATAGCCCGGTTGCAATCACGTATGCAGGCATTTGGTTTTTGGAGTAGCAAATAAATTTGTCCTCGCTTAGTATATAAAAGGGAAGCTTGTGGATTGAGCTGTATAGCTTCTGTATAAAATTTAATAGCTTTTTCGTAGTCTTTTTCAACAAATGCTGAAACAGCCTCTGAACGTTTGTTACCAGATTCTTCAATTTGCTCCTCAGTTGGTTCGAGGTCATAATCTCCCATTGGTTGAGGTTCATCATTATCTGGCTCTAAAAATCAAATAAATATTAATATGGCTGCTTTCCTATTATATATTTCTAATTTTCAATTAAACTCGTACCAATAACGCCAGTCATGTCAAGCTCTACATCGCTCTCTTCACTTTCTGGCTCTGGCTCTTCCGATTCAGATTTGAAAAAGTCATTGCTATCATTATCATCTTTTTCTTCTTTCGGAAGTTTTGCTCCTACCTTTTCAAGGTAATTCTTGAAGAATGCAAGCTGCGGATGATGAATAATTGATGGTTGTTTATCGCATAGCTGAATAAAAGCTTTAAGTTCATCTAATTTCTCACTACTCAATGGTAATGACATTTTTGAAGCTGAAATCAAATTCAAAATTGTTTTTTAAATATGAGCTACTATCTTTACATAAAAAAATTAGTTTACATGACGAATACTAAAATAATATTTTATAAAGGTGAGGTTAAGTTTACGCAAAGCTCAAGTATAATCGTTCGTCATTCCTCTAATTCAATTTAACTTTACCAAACGTATACAGACATTCGCTCTAACTTAATTCAGACATAAGATTTAGATTTATATCCCTTAAAAAATCAAAGCCGTGAAAATGCAATAAACAATTCCTAGGCAGTGTGGATTTTCAGTTATCGCCGAAAATACGTACGAAATACGTAATTGAAATATTATAAATCTTGATTCGCGACTTGTGCTTTTGGTCATGGATCGCAGCGTTTGGGCTTACCTATATTTTTGAAAAACTAAGCTGTCGAAGATATAACAATGGCAGTACTAAAGTAATTACGTGCCGGGTCTCGCTCGACGCACTTTATCTCCGTGTAAAAATTGCTATATGTGTTCGATCATGGAGGAGAGTATAAACCGGTAAACAAAGACTAGCGAAACTCGCAGTACATCCCCTATAGTCTTGCCTATAGTGCGTACTGTAAGCAGCTGTGTATACTTTTATATATATGTAGAGCTCGCGCCGAAAATCTTGCGTGTAATAACAGTGCCACAGTATGCGGAGATTCTCGATTCGACCATACCCCAGGTCAGTATTTATTTCAAGCTGTCATAAATTTCTCAAAGCTTTCAACACCGTCTGATATCGCTATTAAAAAAAAGACAGTCTGGAACAAGGACGAGTTTCTTAAAGTACTGCTTTGCCTTGAGTAGTCTACAAACGTTCAGGTTTGAGAAATTCATTTCTACAACTCAAGTACAATTGTTTGATTATTAAGTCATATAAACTGTTTTAGATTATTTCAGAGTTATTCATCAATAAAGTTGATTCAAATAAAACAGTGAGTTAAAACAACAAATTTTCCAACTGATGGTTTTGTTGTTTTTATAGTTCGAAGTCTCAGGACAATAATTTATAGTTACATAGTATAAATCGTTTATTACTTTCAAAACTAAAATAATGGATGAGAAAAAGATCAAATACAGACCAAGTGAATTCTTAAAAAATAACCGTAACTTTTTCAAGAATTACACTTTTAAATTTGAGGGATTGAGTCCTGAAAATGAAAGAGGTTTTACAGAAATTGTCAAGGTAAAGATATTAATTAAATTTCATTTAAAAAAAATATCAAAACTAATAAGAACAATTATTTTTTTACAGGACTTAGGAGGAAAAGTATCAAATGAATCTAAATATACACTTGTAGAAAAATCATATTTTGAAAAAGTAAAAAATACAAAGCGAAAAGATTTTTTCCATTTGAATTTCATTTTAGATTCAGTGAATTTTGGAAACATTCTTAACATTCAACTGTATAGGTATTAACATTACTTTTAAAATTAATAAAATGATCGTAGATTATTATTATAGTCTTGTTCAAAATTCATCATAATAATTTTTATAGATGTGATAGAACATGTGATGATTTTAACAGTAATTCTAATATTATAAAAAATAATTCTAATGATACTGAAAGCAATTCTTCAAATGAGTCTGCAAAAATTAATCAAGAAACAAATTCAACAGATTATTTCGAAGATTCTGATTCAACAAGCAGAAGTAATGAAGCTAATGAACTGTCATCACGGAAAAGAAAAACCAAAGAATCCGATTTATCAGCAAAAACAAATTTTCAAAAAAGACTTGCTTTACAAAATAAGACAAATTCAAAAGGTGTTAAAAGAACTTGGACTACCACTAAGGATATAAACTTAGTTCCAAATTCAGCAATTCTAAGAACAAAATCAAGAGTTGAAGAGAGAGAGGATTTAAAATGGTTATTTGGACTAGATGAGAATAGTCTATGCAAGATGCAAGATTGTACATATGAACCAGGACCTCATGAGAGACACAGTCAAGCTGGGTAAGAAGTGTACCATTTATAAATTATCTAATAAAAAATTTTAGGACTATAACTGTATTAAAATTTAAATATTTTCTTTTGTAAAGGAGAGTGATCTCAGATGAAGAAAAAATGGTGATTTTAAAATATGTAATAAAGAATAATTTGATACTCAAATCAAAAGGAAGCACAACTTGGAAACTTATGCATAGTAATGGTGTTAGTAATCAATTTTTATAAATATTTTTACAAAATTATACTTTTTATAATATATGTTATTATTTATTTCAGTATCTAATTCACAGAAGTACTGAGACTTTAAGAAATTGTATGCGCAGAATAATCATACCAAACATACACAAATACGGTTTACCAGAAGACATTATGCTTCAATTCTTACGGATACAGAGAAGGTGAAGTATGTGTATACTCTATACCCAAAAAAGTAATTAATTCGTTAACTAAAAAATGAATACTTCACACAGTATATATAAAATTATTAAAAAATTTCTTCATTTTTTTTAGTATAAAACTGTTATAAATGAGTTCATTTTTTGTATTTATTCAAATTGATATTTTTTATTTGTTATTTAAATAATATCTTTATTTTTTAAATTAAGTAATTAAAAAAGATGAGAATAAAATATAATGTAGATTAGCTGTAGATCTATGCTAGTGGCTATGGTGGGCTATGGCTCATGAAATTATCATGACTGATTCAAAAGACTGTTACTTAGGAATAAAAAAAGAGAAAAATATGTTACTTTATAGTGTACATGTGATGTTATTACAATTATTATTACCTAAAGAACGCTTTAACATAAAACTTCATATTATTTATTAAAGTTCATTTATTTCCTCTCTGTTGTATGATGTAGAATGAAATTCATATATATGAAATTGATATTTGGCTTTTTCGATACTATAAATTAGGCACTATGAAAATGCTTTATCAAAATTATGTAAAATAATTAAAAAATATTTTTGTACATTAACGAAAATGAACTAACTTAATTATGCAAACTATGATGTCCTTATATCACTTTAGAAATTAAATTTAATTTAATCTACTTAAAAGCTGAAATGAAAATTGCAACGATTACACAAATAAATTGTAACGCTTGGTCATGTCATGCTCATCCGCATATAGGTATAAATTCGGTATCAAGAAATGGCACGACGAGTGCGTCGAATCACGCTATCCAAGAAAGCATCAATTTCTCCGTGACGGCGCTGCTGATACAGAGGCGCAACAACATATCGGAGCGTAAATGCGAAATTATCTCGGGGAGCCGGGGTTAAAGCGCGTCGGCTCTTCGAATTTGCCGGTCGGGAGTTATCGCGCGCGCCGAGCGACGGGGGTCGCGGCGGGACGGCTCCCACTATCAGGCCCGTCGGCGATTGGTCGTGCTCGGCCAGGCACTCGGCAGGTCGCGGCTGCAATAAGAATGGCTGCCGCACTGAGAAGGAACCTCGGAGCTCTGCAGCCGGTCCTCGGCAGGCCGAATCTGCCCGCACCAGCCAGCACCAGGTACGTCCCCGCGGTTTCCCCGCGCACGGCCACCCGCCGTTTCACGCCCCCGCGGCCCGAACTTGTTGCGCGCACTCGTACATTCGCCGTCGCGGCTTCTCATCACTTGGCACTTTGTTTTCGTTTCCAGGAGCTTGACAAGGTCGGCCGAGCTCCAGGTCAGCAGAGATGGCTGGTTCAACAAGATGCGTAAGATCGAGCCGACCAAGGAGTCGCACTCGCGGATGCTGTCCGACAAGCAGATCATCTACGCTCTGCATACTCACAACATCCGCCCCGACTCCTACGACAACTACTTGAGGAATTAGTGAGTGGATTTATCCGTGCGATTGTCCTTTACGAGTTCGCGATTTTTCCCGAGTCTGCTCCGTTTTACTTTTTAGCGATGTTTTAACGAGGTCCTCCGTATGACTTGTAGCGCTCGGTTACGATGTTGTTCCAGCGCTGATGTATTTGTTATTGGATAACAGGTGATTCGCGTATAGAACGTTAGCAATCGTTGCTACCGTCGTTTATTTTTAGATGAGCCAATGTCGTTCAAAACAAAGTTGTTTAGAGTGTTTCACTATAGCAGGTAGAGTTACAGGATTCTTTTTCTTTTATTAATATTTTTTGTATTGAGTACCACTCAAATGTTATCAGTTTCTGTAATTCTGATCTTGTTGTGCATAATTTTATCTCTTATCTTTGCTGACCATACATATACATATTAAGATATTTCGCAACATTTGTAGACGTCAAGTGTTTTCCAGATAGGAGTAACGTAAATAAGCTTTCTCCAATATTGAGTGGAAAAGTATTATGCTATACAGGGTGTTCAAAATAATTGTTTTGATTAATTCTTAACTTTTGCAGCACTGAAAATGTTCAACTCATTCATTCCAAAAAGCAAGACTTAAATCTGGAACTTGTTGGATCATGGACCGTTGAAGTTGGGGACTTGGATCAAGCTCTACATTTGTGGCAGTACAGTGGAGGATTCCAAAATATTGATAAAGCACAAGCACTTCTTGCCAAAGATGATGTAAATATTACTTTTTATTTTACAAATATAAAGCTAAACAATGACTTTTAATGTATAAATTAAAAACAATCTTTAAAGCCATTCTAATTTATAATTTACTTTTCAAACTTACAGGCATACCAAAAACTTCTGAAAGAGCGTGGCAATTTTTTGAGATCTCGACATTTGCAATATCTACTAGCATTTAGTTACTGGCCACCCATAGTCACAAGAAATGGTTCAAACAAATATGAAATTAGGAGCTATAGCTTGATGCCAGGAACTATGATTGAGTGGGGAAATAACTGGGCTCGTGCAATCAATTTCAGACGCAACAATGAGGAAGCCTTTGCTGGTTTCTTTTCACAAATAGGTCGACTTTACAACGTCCATCACTTTTGGTGTAAGAATATTAAAAACAATTCCTATGCTCTATTGAAAACAATTTTTTTATTTTTGTAATCAATAATAAACGATCAAATTCAGGTTACAAGGACTTGCAGTCACGTAAAGAGACTCGAGAGAGCGCTTGGCGATCACCAGGCTGGGACGAATGTGTCGCCTACACGGTGCCACTGATCCGTGAGATGCACTGTCGCATTCTCAACCCCACCTCCTTTTCGCCAACACAGTAAATCTCGTCTCGGTGCAGACCCATCGCCGAAATCTTCGTTTCACTGTCTGAGGAAACCACGAACTTCACTAGGCGTAAGAAAAATGTTGACAATAATATTTTTTAAACTCATTAGCGAAGTTGCCGGTTTTCAATGCAAATTCATTTTGTTAGACAGTAGGCCGGAGTTTAAGAAAAAAAGGGGTGATAATGAGACAAGTGCATTGGAAAATTGAAACAAAAAGTAATAACGAAATCGTTATTTTCTTCTGTTCATAAAAAAATGTATGTACTCGCATTTGTATATCTGTAAAACTAGCGATAAATAATTATAATGAAATACTGTACAAACAAAGGAGTTCGTAGCGACACTTTACGATGTGTAAAAAAAGAAGAAAGATCCGAAGATATTCCTTCCTTGTAGAAAGACATTAGCAAGAACTTTGTATAGTTTACAGCGTTAAGCCGTTATTGTGCAACTGGAGCAACTGCATGGGTCTCGTTGATGACTAATTTGTTGATAAATCAATGATGTTGATGATTTTACGCGACGAGCGTACACTGATAAAAAAAAGTTAATAAGCGAAAGTTAAATGGCGAACTAGACGTCTTATTGTAAAACTCTATAACGACAATGTTACCGAGGTGAATCATGGAGAATTTGTAAACGAAAGAAGTAATGGAGTATATATACAATATAAAATACAGCTACTTGAATATTTTTAATATAAATTTTTTTATTATTCGTTGCCGAAGGTGCGAAGAGCTGCTCTCGCTCTCCCAGTTACTTCTAAATTTATATTAAAATTTTACATTAGGAAGTAAATTTCTTGGTTTCTTCCTCTGTAGAACAGTAAAAATAACAGTTGTTGTTACTGTTATTTTTTTTATTTCAGCTTAAATATGTTTGTTTTTTACTTTTTATCGCTATTTGACAAGTGAAAATGTTAGTGATATTAAATAAATTATCTCATAAAATTAAATTATCAAACGTGAGAGCATTCGAATTATTAAATATATATAGTAGCTACTTTGTATTTAATTTATTCAATATCTTACTAATAGTAAGTTCCGGAAAATCAGAGATCGATAAACAATTTCCACGAAAATCGAGAAGCCCAGTCAATCAATCCCTTTTCCACTGTTCTTCAAAGCGTGCCTGCCGAGAAAAAATCGTTGCCTCCTCTCCGCTGGCATAAATTGCTGTTTGATTGTTGATTGGCACCAAACTGTAACATGCACAATCATCGTCGAATGTGGGATGTGAGGGGCCGTTGACTCGACGACAAGCGCGCGCAAGTCCCTGTGCGGTGAGTAAGTGGCTTCATCGGTGCTCCACGCATTCCTCAACTGTTGCCCACATTTTTTTTATTTATTTCTTTTTTTATTAAACAATTTGAAAAGATTTTGTACGCTTCTTTTTCGAAAGTAAAATAATTGCTAGAATTTTTCTAGATAATATTCGTCAGTTTATTGGAACAATAAAGTTGAATTGAAACTCTTTTTATAACAAAATTAAAACAGCTACATGTAATGTTAATAAATTGCGCACGCGACGCTTCACACGATCTAGCAATATGGGGTTGCGTAAAAAGTGTGCGTGACCGGATCGCCAACGGATTCACGGGATCAGGTTGGAATTCGCAATGAAAATAATAAAACTCCCACGGAACAAACGAAAAAAATGACCGAGACTTGCCTGCGTTAGCCGCACAAAAAATTGAGACTCGCCTACGTTAGTCGGATAAAAAATTTTTAAATGGCTAAGTGATACACGCGTTACCTCAATAAGATAATATTTTATTACGATTTTTTCAATATTTATTAAAAATTGTAATATTTGTAGTATTTTTACTACTCTTATATATTTTTAGATATAATGGTCATTCGGAACTAATATTTTTCGTGGTACTGATTCAAAGTGACTTCATCTGCGATTATTTTTTTAATTGCATAGAAAATCACGCCGCTCTTGTTTTTTTTTTATGTACAGTATGAAATTAACGGTACGCCGAGACAATAATTGCGTCCGGAGACCCCTGAAATCTGTGGACCCTTCTCTGCACACGTTCAATTTTCAACCGCTCGGCAGCCATCGCCTTTCAAGCTTCAATAACGATCGGAGCGGATTGCAAGTGTGCGCGCGCGGCGCTGCACATAAGCAATTAAGTAAATACAAAAGAACCACGCTGACACTCGTTGAAAATTCAAATGGAGTTCGTATTGGCTTCCTGTCACTGTTCTTTTTCTTTTCAATTCACGCATACCTGAGGTATTGTGACAGCCGAAGGAGGAAAACTTTGATTTTAATTGCGCAAATACTGAAATGAAACGAATTTTTTTAGGCGATTGTATATATAAAATAATTTGAGGTTTGTCGTATAAATTAATAAAACGATAAGTCCTTGAAATTACAAAATGTAAAAACATCTTACGATCAGTTAAATAATTGAATATGCGTAATTACGTATAACTTTTATTATCAAATATTTTTTCATATTTACCATTACAATATTCACGACTAAAAAGTGTTTCGTCAATCTCTTGTTTCTTTTTTTTCATCGAGGAACAATTTTACGAAATAAAAAAAAACTTGTATAAAAAATGGCTTTTCAGCGTAGTTCTTTGACCAGCTTGAGTGGGTCACCGTCAAATCTGTATAAATACTACCTTATATATTTGTCATTATTTTTTTCGACGAGCGACGTGTAATCGCGTTAAACAGGCTTGCGTTATGTTTTGTTTGCAACTTTTCGCGTTAAAAAAGTAAAAGAGAAGAAAAAAAGTGTAACCAAAATAAAAGGAAAGATTGGCTGATTGTGACACTTTCATAGATAGATACTCTCCATGCGACCCTCTGGAAAAATTTTTCTTCGTTGGTCTATATCGATAACCATTTTTGATTAAATCCAAGCCTACGTTTTAATTCAATCGTTACTTTCATGTCCCATTTTTCCTCTCTTCCTCCGTCGATCGCTTAGATACTACGTTATATAACTATTCAGCAACGTCAACAAATCACGAATACTACTTTTGTTATTTTTTTTCGTCGTCTTTTCCCACTTTTCCGCTTCTTTTAATTACAATAAATTTTTCCAATGGGTGTTGTCACTAACTCGTCTCTCTTACTCTTTTTTTTTCTACTGTACACAGCTTACACACGAGTGATGTATAAAAATTTGTCGAACTCTAAAATCGTAAATTACTGAATTGGCACTATATATATATTTATTTATATATTTATTAGACAACGAAAATCGAGCGAAAAAAAACGTCTTCCTTTTCCATCAATACACGATTCTTTACGCAAAAACAGCAAATTTAGCAATACAAGTTCGACAAGCGTCGATGATACCTTTTTTTTGTTGCACACACATTAATACTTATAGATTTTTTTTAATTTATGCGAGCGCATAACTAAACTTTTTTTCTTGCTTCCACTGATTTTGTTTAAAAGTACACTAAACGACTTATAACAAGCCTTCGGAGGACTGACCGAAATCGAACGCACGACGTCCCCTAGGGATCCTATAGTTTCATATCATTAAATAACGAACGTAATTCGCACCATTGTTATATGTAAAACTGTCACAATCACCTATCCATTCGTCACATTGTTTACTTAATTGTTTTGTTTTTATTTCATCTTTTAGTTAGACATTTTTAACGTTAAAGTAATAATTATAGAATATTTTTTTAATGATAATTATATCTGCGTATAAAAAGTTTTCATTCTCTTTCTATGGAGAAAGAGCGAGTGAGATTAAAAAGTCCGTTATTTTAATTTTTTTTGTTGCTTTGTTTCGTGAAACTTTTTTTAGAGCACGTTGCGTTTTACAAACTACGTCGGGATGTGTACTGGATTAAAGCGCAAGTTCACGAGTGTCGAGAGAAAATGTTTTCGAGAATCGTTGGACGCTAGATTTATGTTTCTTTCTAAAATAGGTGACGCTCAATCCTATGTAATTACACACAGATTGTCGCATTGTAGTTATAAAATTTTTTTTCTTAAAAAATGTTTAAAAACGATTCTCGAGCGGTGTATGAAAATTTTATTTGTATACCTAACTATCGTGCGCATAATTATAAGATTGACTTTTATTATAAGAGCTGGAATTATTATAAAAATTGTTTTTTTAAAACATTGATTTACGAAATGGGATAGTCAGAGGATGGAAGACCGTGTAGGCATATTCAATAAAAAATGAGACATTTTTACGCATGTCAAAAATTTTCTTAAATTCTGCTCTGCGATGTTAAGACATTATTCATTTCGCAATCGATTAAAAAAAAAGACAGAAATACGATTTGCACGTGAGCGTCTTTTTATCTTAAATTGAATTTTTATTGCAGTTACATAAAAAAGAAAAAATAATTAATAAAAATTGAGAGACTTTGCACTCCCCTTCAAAATTCAATTAGTCATTATTGTATTTGTCTTTAGTTTGGATGTGATGATAAAATATCTATATTTATATATGTATATCTATATATGTATACTTTGTTTAAATTAAAAAATCAACTTCACTTCACCTAATTTTTTAAATTGTTTTTTTCTATTGCTGAATGAAAAAGTTATCGCGTGATACATGAATACGTACCACTGACAAACAGTACAAGACACAATCTAATAGCAATCGATCAATGGCCAAGGTATTTACAAAAATTGTTATTGATAAGAAAAGAGGATGAATAACAAATAATCGTGCACGAACTGACATTCGACGAACACATGTTTGTAAAATTGGACAACTTTTTCTCTTCTCGATATAAAATTTAGATGTATCTTAACGCGACAACTTGTATGACTTAAACGCTCACAAAGTTTAACTCGTACAAGCGTCGAATTAAAAACAAATACATTGCTTGCACTGAAACAAACTATAAAAAATTTCTGTATTCTATCGGAAATTCTTTGTAAATACAAGTTCTCGAATTTCATCGAAGCGGCGTACGCGTGAAAAGTATATAATAGAGACGATAATTAAAAGTCGAGTGCTCGGATTTTGCCGTTTCAAAAAAATTCGAGGAGGAAAAAAAATATGCATAAAACGAATATCTTTCTGAACTCAGAAAGAAAATATCTATACAGACTATTATGAGTATCAAATTTTTACAAGACGTGGAATTATCAGTATTTCAATAAAATTAAAAGGAAAGTAGAAGATAAAGAGAGACAAAAAAGCTAACTTGGCCGTAAAAACAAATATTCACGCTCGTTTGTCTGGAATAAAAAGTTAAACGGTGAAAAAAAAAACAACAAAAGTTGGAAGTGATCGTTACGTTCTGATCCAATACGCATACCCGAATTCGAGCGAGTCGATACCTGCCTGGCCTGTATTATAAGTTAAACGAGCTCCATATTCGCGGGATTACAGGCGGACATTACATTGTAACACGAATTATTAAGATTAGAGACTATTAGGGGGAAAAGATGTAGAGCTATTACTGTGAGCCAGGCTTAACATTGAACCGCTGAGGCTCTCGTCGTCTGGGTAAGCCTCTTTCGAAGCTTCGGCTATTGCCAGTGCACTAAAATAAAACAAGAGTCATATAATAACAGGGTTCCATATTGATCGAAGGATTGATATCGTATGTTATAAAATATTGAGACTGATTACCTGAAGCCAATTCTCGCGCTTTCCTCATCGAACTGCTGCAGCTCACGCTCCTGCTTCTCGTGCAACAGTCGTATCCGTTCGCTACGCTCGTGCAAAATCTTTTGCGTTTCGTCCTCGAGTTTCTTCTCGAGCAACGCTCGCCTCACCGAAACCCGATCCTCGAGCTCACGACGTTCGCGGTCTCGTTGGGCTTCCGCCTGCATTTTATTCTTCGATTGGTATGCCATTAAAATCTCCAACTCGTGATTTAATCTTTGCTGTAAGTTTAAAAAATAAATAGTGACGTAAATTTGGAGCCATAGTAATGAGATTGATTATCATCAAATGATTAAAATAATTACCTTAAGGATCTGACACTCAATCTCTTGGGACTCATCTAAACGAATACTTTGCTTCTGTAACATTTCAGCGATGCTCTGCTCGTACTGGTCGCCCAGAAGTGCGAGCTTCCGCCTTTGCTCTTCCTTCAATTTTTTAATTACAGCCTTTTGTTCGTCCTTAGGTGTCGTTTGCAATATTTGAGCCTTTAGTGCTTTATACTGGCGCGTCTGTATTTTACAAGTTTCCCTAAATTGCTTTCTGATTTGCATCTCCTTTTGCTGTAAAAAAGAAAACAAAGATATATAATTTTTCATTATTTCATAAAATTATTATTTTAACAGGTTCAGTCCGACGTGATACAAATATGTACCATGAAAAATGTTCTTTTTAATGGATATAAAAAAATTAAAGAAAAAATTGCATATTAAATTTTAATTATGTCCTACAGAAAGGCTATTTTTGGCCAATTTCTTCGGACTGAACCTGTTAATAAATGAAAGTACCATTTAAATATAAAGATTTTTAAAAAACTAATGAACTTACCTTCAGACTTTTAGGTTGTTGTTTAAGCTCAAGCGCATGCTTCTTACGCAGGTCACGTTCGGCTCGTTGCATATAGTCTCGCTGATTGCTAAGTTCGGTGGAGTGCTGACGCTGAATTTGTTCCTCACGAAGAGCGTGTACGGCTCTTTGTTGTCTATATTCTAACTCCTGCGTCTTTTCATGATGTCGCAAAAGCATCGCGTGAGCTTGCTCCAGCTGTTGCTGTCTCTTATTCAGTTCCTGATTTTAGAAAAATCATAAAATAAATTATTAAATAAGACACGTTGAATTTTATGACTTTGATATCTTTCCAGGAAAAATCAAAACTCACTTCACGAAGGAGCTCCTGTTCGAGGGTTTGGTACGTGAGTAACTTTTTTCTACGGAACTTCCGAATTTCAAGATCGAGGTATTCCCGCTGTCCGCGTGCAAGTCGCTGCTCCTCCTGTGCTTCCATTTGCCTTAAATTATCTTTTTGACTTTGAAGAGTCGCGTCTCGTTGTCGCTTCGGCGTTACCTCGTCCTGAGAAAGTTCTTTCTTCCACCTTTCCTTGTATGCCTAAAAATCAATTAACGATTACTTCATGCTTTTAGAAACTACATTGCTTTCTACCAAATCAAATCTTACCTTGTATTCTCGCTTCTGCTGGGCTTCAAGAGCTTTGCGATCAGCCTCATGCCTACTCGTTATCTCTTTATGGAGTTTTTTCTCCGCGTTTTGATTTTGTTTCATCTTTCGATCGAGCTCCTGGTGATGCCTAGCTTGCAATTTTTCCAGCTCCTTGCTAAACTGTTGCATGAGACTTTCGTACTCCTTCTCAAGCAGCTGCTTGTGGGACTCAACCTCCATTTTGCACCTCTCTTCCAGTTTGACCTATTAGTTAATATTAAGCATATGCAAATTAAAAAATTAAAAGTCAGGAAATAAGTTAGCGTTAGATGGAAAAGCGACTAACCAATGCCCCATGGTGCTCTCTCCTCATTCTCTTGTAGCCGCTCATCTGTTCGTGCATCTCTTCCTGCATGTGTTCCTTTTGCTGTTTTGTCACTATCGACGTCGTCCTGATGGTCGCGAAGTTGTTCGCTCCGTGCTCTATCAGGTTGGCTGTCATATTGGCGGACATCTTATGGCGATTTCTGACTGAACCGCTGTAGTCGTTCGCGTCCGCGTTCGGCAATGGTAAACTGTTGGTCGAAGAGCTCTGTGAGCTCGCCGACACACCCATCGAGTGGATTGAGTGCTCGGAGGTGATGCTGTTGCTCTTGCTGCTGTCGCCACCTGTTTGTTCGTCAGGAGTGTCTGTGTGTCAGAAAATTAATCATAATAACTCAAGTTTGTTAACAAAGATATTTTCTACAGCTTTATTTGAGTAACAAAAGTCTAAGAGAGATCAAAATAGTTTCATAAAAATATTTGATAATGTTTACAGAGCTTGCTATGATTTCTCTTCAAACTATTTAGAAAAAAATTAATTAATGTAACTGCGTTTATTATACCAGGAAGTGACTTAAAAACGTTATCTGAGAAAGGAAATGCGTTAACTGCAATAAAATGAAAATACTAATATTTATTTAATTGTAATCAAATAGATATAATTTTAAAGAAATTTAAAAAGAATTTATCAGAATACAAAAGGGAAACTTACCATCAGCATCACCAACTTGACTCTCAGTCTCACAGGTGTCTATCATTAAGATTTTCTTCATTTTACGGTAATTTAAATTGTCAAGTTCCCGAACTGCGGCTTTTGTTCTTCCTATGAGGTCTATTAAAACTTGAGGTGAACGCGTTCTTGTCACGAATTGATGCTGTAAAGAGAAATTATTAAAATTTCTTTTAAAAAAAAGGGAAGAAATGATTTAATTTTAAAGCAACGAATATATATTAATTTTAATTAATTACTTAAAAAAATGTCATTAATTAGTATGCACAAAATTAAAAATAATATTTATGTAAAAAAGGAAAGAAAAATAAAAGATTACTAGTGACGTTATTACGAGATATTAATTATGGCAAGAGTGCGACTTGAAATACTCACCGATAACAATTTCCCGGAAGTTGGCCTTTCGTTAGGACTTTTAGTAAGGCAGACCTCGACGAAGTGACGGAATACGTCCGTCCACTCGGCCGAGTTCAGCGTCGGCCTGTCGTTTTGGGCAATATGATAGAGAGCACTCATTGCGTTCATGTTAAAGTAAGGCGGTTTCCGTTCCGCTGCAAAGAGAAAAAAAATTAATTTATTATCTTAAAAACCACGCTTTATTATAAAAACATACAATCGAAACATTTTACTCTCATTGCTAGAATGCAGTTTAAAACTGCCATGTGGGAAATTCATGAATTACATTTAAAACTTACTTTTATGTTGTACAATGAGAATCAGCAAGTAATGATAAGATATACTAAACGTGCAAAGGAATTTAGCTGGAGTACTTTTATTGTGATAAAGTGTGGAGACTGCAGCATTTAAATGATAATTAAAATATCACAAAACAAATTATGGAGAACCTTTAAAAAATATATTTAAAGGCTAAATTTTGATCAATTTTAGTTTTAAAGATATACGTGTATTGATGAAAAGTTGCCGCCGATGAATCAGTCTTGAATAAAGTGTGAATCGCACGGGAATGAGGTCACATTCACCGTTCTGCGGTTTTACAAAAGTGAAATCATGTATTTGCTCTTTTACTAATAAAAACATAGCCTATTAATAAGTGCAAGTCCGAGCTTTTTTACAACTTTTTTTTCTAGAGCATCATTCAATTAAAACGTACCAGCAATTTGAATAAAAGTGACAATTAGTTTACTAAAAAAAATTGTAAGCAAATTAAAATCGCTTTGTCGAACAAACAAAATTGTTAACAATAAAATTGAAAAAGTTTTAGTAACGTTTTCCATTAAAGACATTTGAACAATGTAAAGGCTCGTCAAGGCCAAACGCGTACCTAATTCGATACAGGTGATACCCAAGGACCAGACGTCGACCTTGCCATCGTACTGGCCCTCGTCCATTGCTAGTATGACCTCGGGCGCCATCCAATAGGGTGTGCCGACGAAACTGTTAGCTGGACACTTGACACTGGCCGAGCCGAAGTCCGCGAGTTTGACGGTACCGTTCTCCGTGAGCAGGATGTTGCCGGCCTTGACGTCCCGATGGATCCTGCCCAGCGAGTGTAGGTAATGCAGACCTCGCAGCACGCCCTCGCATATCGCCGCTATTTCGTCCTCCTTCAACGGCCTCTTATGCACCTCGATTATGTCCGACGCTGAGCCAAGGCAGTACTCCATAACCAACTGTTTAAAAAACCATAAACTCGTATTCTCGTTTCTCATTTAACTAATGGAAGTAAATAACTTTCCGTTGATATTTTTAAGTAGTCATTTTGAGTATAGGCGAACTATTTGCGACAGCAAAATAAAAATCTTTAAATAATTAAATATGCTTACCCAGGCAGTATGGTCTCTGAGGTAGCAACCCTTGTACTCGATGGTATTGGGATGCTTGAGTTGTCTGAGAAAGCGAATCTCCTTGAGAATGTCTTGCCATTTTTCGGTGGTCTGCTTTCCCAGATAGGACATCTTCTTAATCGCGACGACTTCCTTGGTGAGGGAGCACCTCGCGTAGTAGACTGCCCCAAAGCTGCCATGGCCGATCTCCCTCAGGTCCTCGAAGATCCTTTCCGGGTCGTTCTTCTCGAAGAGCTCGGCGATCTCCGGGTCCTTGAGGCTGCCCGGCCTCGGCACCACCGGCATAATCTGGCTATCCCGCGGTCGGGCCAGACCTTTCCTGTGTCCGCCTCCGCCTCCGCCGCCACCCCCGCCCTCGTGATTACCCGTATCGACTTCCAGCTTCGACTCTCGCCTGTCCTGTTTGTTGTTGTTGGCGGCGGAGGACTGCTGCTGTTGCTGCTGGTCCTCGACCCAAACCTGCGCCAGCTTGCTATCCTCTGTCAGTCCATCACCCTGGCCGTATGTAACTTGGCCTGTGAACGTTCAAAGGTTCATCGCTGCAGGTGCATGACAAAATTCTCGGTTAATCATCATCTTTTCATTGGATTGATCTGTATATGCAGACAGGTATACATAAAGCAGTCGCATTCAAGATAGTCTGACCAATACCAGTGAAGAAGTACACTTTTAGCAGGAAAACCACAAAATACGTTTGCTGCAAAGATTACTTGACGAAGATAAAATACCATACAGCTAATAAAGCTTTAACATATTAACATAAGAACTAATGCATCAATATACCTTTATGCATGAAAGAAATGAAAAAATAAAAAGTAAGATAAGAAAATAATCAAGGTTATACAGAAAAAGTAACCATTCAATGAAAATGTTACACCTAATAATACCAACAATATTTTTCAATAACAAACAATAATCAAACCATAACTTAATAAAAACATTCATTCTAAATATTTAATAACATAACAAAAAATATTGTTTTAAAATATTATTAACTAAGTTGGTATTTGTAATTTTATTTCTGGAAGCAATGACAATCAGTTAAATAAGAAAAGTAATCAAATTAAAAGTTTTAATTAGTTCTAACACAAACTCAACTGTGCTGTAGATATTGATTTTTGAATGTCATTTTCCACTAAAGGTCTTTAAGACAATACAAAGAAAAGAAGAGAGCTGCGAGAAAACGAATTGATGCATCAATAACTTATTGATTTCATCATAACTCTTTTATCAGTGCATTTGATAAAAACAAATGCCTCCTTATGACAAAGGCAGGCACTATAGGTGTATCTTTCAATGAGAAAAAAAAGATTAAAAGAAGAGATCAATGAACCCAGTGAAATGACTATCAGAGAGTATTAAATCCAATTATTTAATTACTAATGTTTACAGGTAACTCCTAATTTATTAAATTACTGAAATCTGTAACCTGCACAAAATAGTTCCACATTATCACCTGCACTTTGTAGTCTTGTTTATTGTGTAATTTTGTAATGCATTATTAAGTAATGGCAAAAATAAAGCTTTATAAATCAATCATGAAGGTACAATACCTGATAAAAATATTGATTTCAATAGATGCACATTTGCATATTATTATGGTATAGAGTCTGTAGTTTATTGATTTAATCAATGTCAAGATTCATGCAAAATAAATCTATGAATCTCTGCTCACATTATTAGTGAAAATAAGTAAAATTCTACCCAGGAGTGACAGCTCCAAAAGATACAACATTCCCACAGCCTCGACAAGCAACCAGATCATTTGTAAAGATTGAGCGGCTTGCTTGAACCATCGCAAAAGCATGTAAAGAGACACTGTTAAAGCACAAACTTGGCGAGCACTCACAAAGCATTTAGAGATCAGTGGCGATCCTGGGTCAGCTCCATGCCAATTTGAACCCCGCTGACGATCTGGCCCCTGACAAGGGGCCTGTGTACTTGACTCCTGGACCACTGGCAGTTAAGCCGCATCCCCCAGGGCAAGGTGTGGAGCTTCAGCGGCCTCCTCCTCCTCGGGGAACACCTGGAAACGTCGAGCGCCAGCGTGAGAGCACCTGTCAGACCGTCAGGGGGGCGCTGGACCGCGGGGGCCTCGCACCAGGAGTCCGGGAGCTCAGATCCGAGCGTCGCGAGAAAGAGAAAGGCCACGGCTCGCTCGGCCGCGGTGGTCCTCTCGACGCGAGTCCCCGACGGGAAGCGCGACCGCGGAGGAGGGGGCGGGGGAAGGGGAAGGAAGGGGGCCTCGGCGAGGCGGCGGTCGGCTCCTCGCGGGCACGGCTCGCGCGCGCCTCTTATATTATTTTTCTTTTCTCTCACCTCCAAAATGGCGAGACGGAGCGGTCGTGAGGTGCAGTGTGTGGTGCTTGGGCGCCGCGAGGCATGCGCGCGCGTGCCAGCCAAGGGCTCTCCCGACGTGCGGCGGGCGTGCTGCTGCTACTGCTGCTCTCTCCTGCGCTCGCTCGGCCGCGGCAGGGAGGAGGGAGAAGGGGGGAGGGGGACCTCAGAGCTCAGGCCGAGGGCGACGAGGAGGACGGGGCGAGCTGCTGCTGCTGCGCCGGCGGCATCCTCGGGGCTCGGCCTCTCCGCGACTGCTCCGCGCTCGTCCGCGTACGCACACACACACACACGAGCGCGCGCGCACGCACCAGCACGACGAATCCGTCGGGCGGGGGTGGGGTGGTCCGCGGCGCCTCCGCGCTCTCTCGGTCGCGCCGTCACCGTTTGCGCCCTCGTCGGTTCCGTGGGCCGGAGTCTCCGCCGACGTGTCGGCCGCCTACTCCTGGACGGCGAGCTGCGAGCTGCTCAGGATGGGCTGCGCCCCTTCAGCGAGAGCGCGACGAGCCCCCGGGAAGTACACGCCCCGTACGTGTCATGCAGAGGCGCGCGCGCACTAACACATACACAAGCCTCGGGCCGCCCGTGCGTATCGGTGTGCCCGTGTGCCTCCTCTAGTCCTCTCCTCGTCACTCGGCGTTCCGTCTCTCTCTTTTCCGTCCTCTCGCTCGCGCTCTATGTGTGTGCACTGCTGTAACGCGAGAGAGCGACGACGACGATGCGGGGGCTGCCCGCGCGCGCTGACTGGCTCCCTCTCGCTCGCGCGCGCGGCCCTCTTTGTCGCGGACTTATTACTAGCTACTAGTTTACTACTACGGTCTACGGAGTATTAAATATTTATAATTTATTTTAAATTTTTGCAGATACTTTAAAGGAACTGGGATATCTTAACTGTTGACTTTCTCTTTCGTGTTAAATTGTTAATACCTGAAAATTTATATAGTTTAGTGCGTCTGTTGTAAATCGTCAAACTATCTGTAAACAGATATCTCACCGTCACAACTTTAGCTGTTACGTATAGTTACTTTTCGTAGATGTCATTAAGTTATCATTTTTCTGACTCCTTAATGTATGAATCTCATATTTATCTTTAAGTAAACTAAATGACAAATCGTCAAGGTACTCTGACAGAGATAGATGCAATGAGAGTGAGATGTCCTAAAGATATCTGCGCCGCCAATTGATCCATATGTGACAAAGGCACAACACTCTACTTTACCACTTGAGCAAATGCGCAATTTTAAAAAACTAATCACATCTTATAAAAATATTTACTGCAGTTATAATTTTAATTTAATTCGTATAAATTTCAATAAATAGATGAATTATTTTTTTATAAAGAAATGCATTTGTTAATATTACTTGTATACATAAAATACTTGTTAGATTTTAGTGGTGATGTAAAAAGTAAATTGTAAAAATTTATTCTTGAAAAACATTTTAAACAGCGTAAATAATCACAAGAAATGAAAAAATAAATCGGCCAAATTTTCTGATCTGAAATGAAGAATTCAAACCCATTGCGAATTCTCACTTCTTTAGATTAAAATTATATATGTTAAGTTGAGAAAAATTTGCTTTGTGATAGAGAAAAATATACTTTGTTAGTTTAAGAAAAAGATACTTTGTTAGAAAATGATTTGATAGTAAAAATAGAATTAAAGTACCTTACTTTTATTATCGTAGTACATATTAGCAATAAATTAATGTACACTTTAGAAGTTGATGTCTGCACAAAACTATATTTTTAAAGTGATAATAATTCATTTTTTCTTAACAAGATTCCTTAGACTTAAATACTACAGAATAAACAATTTTTGAAAGAAATGAATTTTAGAAAAATAGAATTTTTCTTTGATATAACTACTCATTTTATGAATATTTTTAACATTTATAATATCTACCAATATTCATGAGAATCATATAGTACAATTAAATAATAGTTACAGGTTGCTAAAAGCTTTCATAAAAAAATTTAATAATTATTTTTTTTCAACACTATATAGCACTTTTCCTTGGTACAGGTACACTTATCACATCGTCTTCTTTGTATTTACAAATATAACGCTCAAAAATAATGTCACCAATTTTTCTTACATTGCACGCCAGCGCGTTTTAAGATTAAAAATTAATTATTGTCTACTTTTCTTTTTTCTCGGAAAACAGGTATATCTTTGGTGGGATTCAAATGTAAAGTAGAAATAAGTTTCTTTCAAACGTTTCTAATGCCATTTTCACTGGCATCATTGGCTTGTTTTATTCTGAAATACTCATTGAATCTGAGTGCTGCATACCTAAAGTTAAAAAAATTTTATTAAATAATTTTACATCTGCTCTTCACTCAAAGTTTGGTTCACTCTATATTTTTAAAAGCAATTTCACTGTAAATTTAATTGAATTTTTTTGATAGAAACATTTTCTTTTTTTTTTAGTAACACTATTAATTATAGTCTAATTCACTTACTCTAAAAAGTCAAAGTCAATAAGAGAATGTTGACTTTGTATAAGAGCCCAGCAGCCCCAGAAAAAGTGTGACAGAAGTACAAATTCATTAACTTGTTTATATAATTTTGAAACAGTTTCTTCAGATACCTCTTCAACATTTTTGTAAGTCTTCAAATATACCGTTAACCAACACTTTTGTAATTCTTCATCTGGATAGAGAGAAAAATCAGGATTGTCCACACCTTTTGAGAAAAGAATGAATGTTACTGTTTTTAATTTATTCAATATGCATAAAAATTAAAGTTTTTTTTAATACGAAAATTACCTGCAAACTCTGCAAAGTGATTTGCAATATCAAATGCCTGTAGGTTATACGATGAATATTCAAAATCTATAAATGTAACTTTATTTTGATTTTTATCATGTAGAATATTTGTTAATAATAAATCATTGTGACAAAATACCACTGGAGAATCCAGTTTTGACAGTTTGCTCTTTAACAGTTGATATTCATGTAACAAAGTAGTATGAGGTTTTATCAGTTTTTCAAATCTGCAAAATTAATTATTAATAAATTTGCAAATTTATACTGTAAAGTTTCAATAAGTTAACCATGACTAACTTCATTTGTTTGTTAGTATCAGGAAAATTTTTTGGCATCAGACGCATGAATTTTTCCGTTTTCAACCAAATCACAGGTTCATCTTTAGTTAGTTCAGGAAATGTAGGTTTCAATAAATGCATTTCAGCCATTCGTTTAGCTACTAATTTATAAATTTCTGGATTTCGAACAGTATCAACTGTAAGTGTATCACCTTCAATAAATTCATAGGCAAGTCCATTGTTGAATGTAGCATAAATGGAATGTGTATGACCAGCTTCGTGCAATATCTAATAATTTAAGAAGAGTGAAATAAGGATCATTAAATTGTGTAATAATGCTATAATAAGCATTATAAATGAAAAAGATAATTACCCTAATATTTCTTATTTCTGCTTTTCGATCAATAAGAAGATCTGTTTTGTGCCCATAAACCCTAACTAGCACCATCTTATTATAATTGTCTGCATAATATATTCCAACCAACTTGTTAGAAATGCCATTTGTAAATACCTAAAACAGGAAATTTTAATTTTTGCAATATTTTTTTAAATGTCTTAAAGAGATAAAATTAATTACTGATTACAAAATTATTCACATTACCTTGTGCTGTAATTGATCAGTTGGCCATGAAGGTCTCAAACGTTTTACGATTTCTTTGGCACCAGCAATAATATTATTCTCATTTATAGAAAACTCAAAATGCGGCTCTGTTAATATTGGTTCCATTATTTTTGGAATATTCAGTGGAATTCAGTAGAAACCTGAAAACTAATAGGCATAACATAATTTTATAATATTATCACAAAAATAAATCTATTATTTATCTATTAAATCCATAAAATTATTCAAATTGAAATTAGTTTTTAGTCAAATACAATTATATTATAATAAATAATTTCAAATATATAATTATTTAAGTTAGTCTAAATAAATCAATATTTATATACAGTAAAAATCTTGTAGTTAAAGTATTTATAGCTGTAAGAGGAGTTGAGAGGATCAATTAGTTTACTTTTTCCTAGAATGTTTCCATTATTAAGATTTACCGTAACTATGAAAAATGTAGATTTATATGCAGAAACATTTCTAGTACAAAAAATTGATATGCATTAATAACATTTTTTTAAAAATTCTAAGTTAAAATAGATTTGTTATTAAAGTTTTAATAGACTTTCTTTTTTAAATTTATCTAAAGTACACTCTCAGATATCTAAAGAGATTTGTAAATAAGAACTAAATTGAGATTATTTTACTACTGATAATTAACAAAAAATTAAGAAAATTATTTTTCTCTATTTGACTGACTAATTTAAATAAATAAGAAATTTTTATATAATTATAAATAATATAAATTAAATAATATAATTATTTCTCAGAAACTTTTAAAAATACACTTGATGACAAGTAAATATTATAAGTTACTTGTAATGCATTATCAGTTAACAATGAAATACAAGGTAGTTTATTAAAAAAAAAAATTAAGAACATGGAGTTCGTTACCTTTACCAGTCAACTGCTGAAGTGATACTGATCGTAAAGTCTCTTATCTCGTGGGTGTAGAGCATACTGTACCACTCCTCCCCTCTGAGCAGACTGACAGCCTTGGATCCATTGTAGGATTTAAACAAGGTGCCATTCACTCTTCTCTCTCTCCCTTGCTTACAAGTCACATGTCCCACGACTCTAGTCTCCAGGAGTGGGAGGTGGCAGCATATTACCTGTTCTAAAGAAGGAAGTGACTCATTTTATTCAATTGCACACTACTTATAAATTACATATGTACATATTTACAAATACTGCAAAAATATTCAGGCCCACCTTTTCAACAGAGTAGTTTCTCTCTGAGATAATTCAATTTATCACGTAACTAAATAATTCAGCCAGTCAATATCTTATACAGAAGATAAGAAGCAATCTTAGCACTGCCAAAATATTCTCCAAATCTCAATGATAAAACTCTTATCACTTTGAGCTCATAGGAAAAATCCTATAGGTATCACAATTCTCCACAACAAATGACTGCTGAAAATTAGATAATCAAACTATATCAAACTATATTATTCAATGTAGTATCAATCGAGCCTCGCACTTTTCGGTCGAGAAATCTGATTTGCTCAAGCAATCTGCAACTTTCGCGACGATGAAATTTATCTTCTCAGCTCGAGTTAAATATTTTCCAATCGTGATAAGACAGCGTCGAACGATCCTCGCGCGAGGCGACCGTGCCAGCGGAATTTCGGAGTTGCGGGTGATGCCCGCTAAACTTTCGCTCGGCGAAAGAGAGGGCGGCCACCGAGTGTTGTGTCTCCAGGTGCGGTGCCGAGCCGCGATCGATGCAGAGGCTCAAACCCCACCACTCCATCGACATGCTCGTGTGAGTTCGCGCTCGGCGCGTAGACGTGTAACGGCGGTGAGCAGACGTAACCCCTGCGACCGACATAACCTCTGCACCCCCAGCTAGTCTTCAGCTGATGACCCAACCTAACCCCCTCATATAAGCGTGTCGTCTGCACATTGTTGACGTCCGGGAGCCGGTTTTATATATATATATACACAACGAAATTCTATTACGATATCAGACATGCAATGCAGTATCCGTTGTTAGATTATTTAAAACTGATTTTCAATATCACTATTTATTCTTATTTATTATCTATACGAAATATTTATAAAATAAAACACGTGGCTCAGAACTCACGTGTGACTTTCAATTTTTAACGATAACGGCAATTATTTTTCCTCTATCATTGATTATATTTCGCCGCAGACATGCGTTTCTGCGAAAAAAATGTTCCGTCAGTGCGATAATGAAATCATCTGTCTGCTCGAGATGTGCTCACTGCTATACTTCCTTCACTGGAAACTGCGTAATCGACAGATTTAAAAGATCAAAGTGGATGAGTTGAACATACACAAATTTTTTGTACTTCAAATAATTATGTTTTAAATATGTTATAGGAATAATTTTTCTTAAATCAAGCTATTGATTTCTTTTACAGATAACGATTGAAATGAAAAACATATATCATTCAACCCTTTTAGTATGTATAAAAAACGAATTTCGTAAGGACAAAAGAAAAAAAGCGGTATCAAAGAATCAAAGAAATCACATTTGCATGTTTATAATATTTATTACGCGATCATCATAAGCGATAATCGAAAGTGTACACGCGAGCTTCGTTTTTTCTTGACTTGCGTAACTCATCACGATACCTATACTACGCACTCAATGCTGGAATAATGTTTGTGTTATCAGAAAAAAAGGTAGTCTCGTTTTATCGTTTATACAAACAATATATGTAGCAAAAAGCGTGTTTAACTTATTATTATCAGAAGCTTCGAACATTTTTAAATAATTTTCTTACAGCTGATATTAATTTTAATTTATAGTTATCAGGAAAGACTTTTTTTATTATAGTTATTTTTAGATTATCATAGATATTTATTATTAATTTCATTAGAATTATTTAGTTAAAACTATAATGATTAACATTTTTACAGTAAATGTAAACAAGTTTGCTCATTATTATTGTAATGGATATGTCTCAAAAATAAAATTTTTTGAATTTTAACTTTTTTTGTACTTTGGTTCCAAGTTGTGTAATATTATAGTATGTAATTAGTTACTCTCACCTTACGTGCAAGAATACTTGTGTACAGACAATTATTGTTATTGACATTTTTCCCCCTTGTCTGCAATATCATTTTGCAAGTAAACTATAATTTATTATTATTCTGCAGTTCAAATATAAGGCGCCATTTTTTAGGCATGAGTACCAACATTTATTTTATATTATCCATTTATCCCTATCCAGAATTTAAATTATACGTAACATTTAAAAAAACGTAAACAATTCTACTTAAAATTGATAAAATTTATTTATCAATCCTGTATAAGAACACTTACAATAGTTTTTTCTTAGTAAAAAAATAAATTACTCCCATTTTCTATTTATATCTTTCTTATCTATATGTACACACATTTACTATTTCCAAAATAAATGGAATTTATATGCTATTGTCATTCTTGCAGGTTCACTAAACCAGCAATAACTGTAGCTATTTCATCAATGCAACATGCCATCCCCAAAGAAAGGGTACTATTCAATATATTAAATTGACTAAATTTTTCTAAAGTCCTTTCAATTTGAGCATAACAAGTTTCAAAGTCTTTATTAAATTTTTTTTCTTCATCACTCAACTGTGCTTTAATATCATCAAGAATATAAGGCTTTACTATCTTAACTTGCTTCCCTAAATCTTTTAAATCAGCAGCTAAATAACTATTGACCATAAAAGCATCTTTTTTGAAATTAATGAATTTAAGAATATTTGACTGTTCAATAATAGCTTGGGCAGATGCGAGCCCCCCATATGTTTTGCTTACAAAAGATATTAATCCTGAAGGTGCAATAGCTATTAGAAATTTAATAGTTGAACATCCTTTACTTAAAGAATGAGTGCAGAAGCTACATTTTAAACAGTTTAGCGGTTTTTTAATTGCAATTTCAATGCAATGAAGAATAAATCGAACATCAAGAAAATTTGTAAAACATCGAGGTATAAATGATAGTGTCTCTTCCAGTATATCTTCCTTTACTGGCCAGTAAATAGCTTTCCTTAGTATCTCTGACAACAAAGCTATCATATAATAAAAATTATCCTCGCATTCCTTTGGACTCATTCCAAATAACACAGACAAAGCACAGAATGAATAGTTTCTCTTAAGTCTACACAAACATAAAACAATTTTATCTCTAACTAACTGATAACTAACACTCTTATTGTCATCACATTCACTTAATTCTATTAAAAGAGCTGTTTCTCCCAATTTTTTCAAAACAACAAAAGTAATTCCAGTATAGTAAAGTAACTGTTCATCAGTAGCTATCAACATCATCAAATTGGCTACTTTGTTATGATTGTAACTAGAAATTTTTTTTATTATTTCTTGTACTTCCAAAAATACTTCTGAATCATCAATTTTATCATCGGGTTCAAGTAAACCTGTGTCATTCCTAATATTTTGAAAATTATTTTGAAAACAATTATTACTGTCTTCGGCAAGACAGACTGTTTCATCCGCAACAGTTTTAACAGTTTCTTGCTGATTTTCAATGATTTTGTCATCACATTTACCATTTATATTTTGCATTACTTGTTCTATTGCAATTTCCTGCTGCAACATGATTTTTTATATCTGTATTCTCTTTTCCAAAATTAATAACAAATGCTTTTATTGTTTATTCAGAAGTTTATCACATGAAGCTAAAATAAATTTAAAATAAAATAAAAAATATTTTTAAAAAAGTGCAAATAATGACATAATAGTTTTGAAATTTGATTTACCTAAATTTTGGCATGGTTATGTCTTTCGTAAAGATTTATATCATTTTTTAGTTTTAGGCTCTCAAAATTCATATTTAAAATACCTGCAAATGATAAAGATTATGAAAAAAAAGTCTCTACGTTTAAAAACGATTTTTCAGCTCAGTAACGTACCTGTTTCCTCTTTCTTTAAAACTTAAAGACTCTTTAGTTGGCTCGTATCACCTACCGGTTCTGTTGCTTCTAGAAATATAATGCGACCCTTAAATCGTTCTTTCTTTCATTAGGTTTGAAATGTAAATAAAAGGCACCAGCAATTGTATTCGCATTCGGCGCTTATGTACCACTATATATATAAATAAGATGCTACTGGCGCTACTGCAGCCCATCTAGGGAATTTGCTACTCCAGATTGAGATTACCCTACTAGCTTTAGCAGTGATTATTCCCTAGATCACACACATACCGACAATACCCACAAACGATTATATCTAAGTGTGTGTAATTCAAAGATTGCGCATATATATGTGTTTCACTTTTAAAGCAAGCATCAGTTTCTTTGTGACATCAGCTGTTTACGAGAACATAGTTTGTGATAATTAATTCATTTGAGTCTGTACAAGAGCAGATTATAAAAATTGTATATTCAACAGGCACCAAAATGGAGCAGAGTTTTGAAAAAACGATGGAAGATGTGTAAGTAGAATGATTTTTAAGGTTATGTTCTGTTGTTTTGATTTTGAAAAAGGCTTTAAACTCTTAAATCTTTTATTCTTTTAGAAATAATGCTGCTGGAGTTGTAGGGTGCATTTTAACTGACAAATCTGGTCTTTGCTTAGGAGGTAAAATTTGTAATAGTGTACTATATAAATCAGAATTTTTAAGAATATTTTTCATTATTGTCTGTTTTACGTAAATAGTAAACTAATAGTATATTTATTGAGTAAGCTTATTTAATTAATTTGAATTTGATTACAGTAAAAGGAAACGCATCGAGTGACAGTGCTGGTGTGATTGCAGCGATAGCTGATTTAGCTAAGAAAATTGATCCTAGTGCAAAAGCACCAATAATTTCTCTCCAAAGTGAAACAAGGTATTTTCTTAACTATTTACTAAATTATTTCAAATTGATAATTTGTAAATTCGTTTTTAAATATAAATTTTCAGACAATGTCTAATTCATCAACAAGGACCTGTGATTGGAGCTATATTCAAAGAAACTTCATCTTAATAATAGATATTATAAATTGCCTAATAATTAATTTAATTTTTTGAATAATGTGATACTGAAAGTTTATTCAAATCTAAGAATCTTTTTTTATGATAAATATTATTTTAGTACACTGTAGATATTGAAATGAATAATTTAATTTGTCTAATGAACTTATAAAAATGAAAGTGAACTTTTATAAAAATTATTTTAAAATTAAATGTTTATTTTTATTTTAAAGTTAAATTTCTTAATTCATTAATATTTCATATTTAAAATTTTATTAAACGCTACAATTTTACAAAGCAAATCAATAAATCTATTAGCAGAAAGAGATACAAATTAATTTACTAAAAGCTGCAGGACCCAACAGTTTCGTCTGCAGCTGCATCATGGCGATTTTCCGTAAGAGGCGGCATCGGATTACCTATACCCGTTGGTGCCCCGCAGAACTTACATTCGTGAATAGATGACGTCGGACGGTGTGCTGCAATTTTGCACTTTGCCTCGCAAATCACTGATTGTAAATTATGAGGCCCTGCATTGCTTGCGACTCTTCTTTAGTACAGTTGAAATCAGATTATGCGAGTGACTAAAAATATCTGTTGAAAGTTTACACATTAGGTAATTCATCGTAATTTTTTACCAAATTATTTTTATTTAGTTACATAATAATATAGTTTTTAAATATGGTTCTAAATTTAATTTAATTAATTTACAGAAATAAAATCAAAAATCGTAAAAGAAAAATCAAAGGTCAACTGAAATTAAAACCCTTTGAAAGCCCAATCCCACCAATCAGCAGCACTTCTTCCAAAGATAGCACTACGAGTCGCCTCCCACACAGACATAGATAAAAAAAATGCGCCCTCGACCCACGTAACTCATCGCTTCTTTTTTTTAAAGGTCCAACCTCTCAGTGAGAGGTTCGCGGTGCGTTGGTCCTTGCAGCGACCACCTTACAATCGCTGGAGCGGGCGGCTTTTCCTGTCTTAGAATCTGAGGCACCGCGCAACGTGTGTCGCATGCGTTTTCCCTGCAATCGACACGTGTTAGTCGACTAGCTGTGAGACCGTGAGAGAACTTTCTCGGATTTCCGAACTTTCCAAGGACTTCGTTTCTTTGAAGTTTTCTACAAATGAAGTCTTCTTGCTTCTGCTGTCGTTTTGACTTTTCCGGACATCCCGGATATTGTTGCAAGATTTTTAATGCGTTCTTCTTGGAAGAAAATGCATTTTGATAGAAACTTTTGAAAGAATTCATGGATTTCTGTTTGATTTGACTATACAAAATAATTACAATAATCACGATTTAAATTTAGAAAAGATATTATAAATTTAATGAACCTCGTGAAAAGGGGATATTATTGATCGTATATGGGCAGTATACTTCAGATAATCCTTTAAAAAATAGCAACGATCGTAACTCTTTTAAACGACTTTTTTTACACTAAGTGGGCAGTCAGCTTGAATCACATGGCCTGTGATAATATTATCTTCAGTAGCCGATCGAACTAAATTCAATTGACCCCTATCAGGCGCATAAAACTTAAAAGTAAAGATTCACTGTCAGCGCGCATTTGAATGTTTTAAATTAACAGTAAAAATTAGATAAGTAATAAAAAATCTATTTTTAAAATTACCCTCCGCACATCTCGTAAAGTCACCCATTCCTCGTAAAATCGGCTAAAGCCATGCCATAAGGTAAACAGACTACGCGACAACAAAAATCGTCACGTCGCTGCGGGATGAGAACCGACAATTAACAATCCTTCAGGCAAACACATTCGGCCGATTTTCTCCGGGACCAAGAGTCCCGAACACGTGTTTCAGATTTTTTTTGCGCTCGGCCCTGCGCCAGGGCTCCAACAGGTTGCGCGACAGGCGACGAAATTTGAGCCGCGCCGAGGGACGCAAGTGCCGCGTGAGAAGGCCCATTTTTTTCGGCCGTACCTCCGAGGATGCGTGGACACTTCTCATTGGGAAACGGCGAAACCTAGCCCATGTGCTGGGAAAATTTCTTGAGTGGAATTAGAAAATGGATGGTGATTTTGACGAGATCGTTTGAAGAAAAAAATGTATGGGAAAACTCATATTCTTTTTAAAGGTGCCGATTTCACAATTTATCATAATTTGTACTTTCAAGTTTTACATGAGATATATGATTGTAAGCACCTGCTCCAATTTAGTGAACGCCTTAAAGATTCAATTAGCGATTGGCTAAAACTAAAATTTACTAGTAGTAAGTTAATTAAAATAAATGCTGTCATTTAATTAATTCTCAGTAGCCGTTGTCACCCTACGCAATGTTTACAAAGAAGTACACATGCCCACTCGACAAAAAATTTTTAAGAAAACATCACATCCGGCCGTTTTCACGTGTAGTTTGACCAGGGCCAGAGAAGCCGCGCAGCCGAAGGATTCCACACGCGGAAGACTTTCAAACATCCGTTATGGATTTTTCAGCATTTTCCCGCTGTTTGTTTTCCTTCGTTCATCGTGAAAGAAATGATTGTTTATACGCTGCGCTCGCGGCCACTTGCAGCCTTTTCCTTCCCTGGTCTCGGTTTTATCTCCTGAGCTTCCTCCCCTCCTTTTTCAAGCACCGTATCGTATCCTAAACTTTGTACTCTTGACTTGTAACGTTACTGTCGGTTTGTTTAATTTTAAATTTGACTTTAACCATTAAATAATAGTAACGTAGCCTTGCCATGCCGAAAAATAAATCCCTCTATTTCAAACAATAATTTATTGAGCTACTGTAAGTTCAATTGCTAATAAAAAAATTTTGCTCTTTCTCCTAGACAAACTTTCGCTCGCTTGTGAAAAGTTAATGCACTGGGATTCCTCTCTTTTCAAAGGCTTATACCTGCGAATTTTCGTACACAAGTACAAATTCCTAATTTTGCATTTTAAAGTAGAGATTCCTTAATGTCGCAATTCCATATTATTTATTTTTCATTTTGCTAATTTGAACTAGTTGACATGTTGAACGAGTTCTTAATTATGTGTTTTTGGGAATGCACTCGCATTTTTGCTTAGTGCTAAAACCGAGGTCGCATGTGACACTGACACTTTCTACCGTGATCTATACGCTTGTCGAAGGGAATTAGGTACCAGCAAATGTTTCCGGAGTTATAGCAGGTAATTGATGAAGTTTTCGAGGACAGCCACGTGTTTCACACTGGCATTAGCACCCGACTTCAACAGGGAACGTTCATTCTATATTGTAAATTTTTCCATATTTAAGGCTGTCGTATTTTCGTCCTCGCTGCTGCTCGCACCAGATTGCAATTACCCGAAGCCCGTGTCGCTGAAATAATCCGCGCAAAGCACATTTCCTCGTGGATGAAGGGAAGGGGGAGCGGCCGTTTCCGCCTAAAAGAAGCAATCGCTCGTTCGCCGGCGAAACGCCCGCATCTGGCCACGCGCATACCGAGTTGGTTTTCGCGACAATGCGCGCGGGGGATACACCGGTCGAGCGATCGTAAAGCCGGGGGCCGCCTGCGCGCGCCCTTTTATTGCTCGGTTATACACCGCTCGCCTGCACGGGAGTGCTTATATCGTTCATTACTGGATTTCGCGATTAAAACGTCAAGATTGAATTTTTTTTACGTGCGCACTTTTAGAATCAATGATCCGAGCATTATATTTAAATGTCACTTTTGCGGAGTCAAATTAAAGTGCGAAATGCACCAGATAAAATGGATCAAAGTCTGTTGCAAGAATGAACTGTAAAAAAATTGAAGCGTATTTGACCGTTCGAGAGAAAAGCTCGCCGACGCGCATTTTGCGAGGTAGTCCAGATGTGACTCCAAATGTCAAACTTTTAATGGGAAACATGCGTAAAAGGATCGGTGCTATCACCTACTAAATGTACTGCTATAAGATTTATCGCTTTTTAGTTAATAATTTGTAAATAAACATCATCGCATTTTATATTTTTATGCAATTTACTTTAATAAATCTGTGTTAGAAAAAGTAATAGTTCATGAAGATTATTGTTCATTTTCACTAAAATTCGAATAAAAATTAGTTTTACACTAAATAATTAAATTTTCTTCACGCTATTAAAACATTGTACAAAGAAGCGAAGATGATAAATCCCGCAAAAGTGTCCCCGGAAATCGCGAACCTCTTAGTGCCTATCCTGCTGCTCTATATATAAACTCGCCGCAACCTGACTCAGCCTCAGCCTTTACACTGTCTCGTGCGCGACGAGCCTGCAAGAAAAAAAACAAGATGAAAGTGAAAAAACAAAATGAGATGGGACCCCGCGAGACTCAATCACTGACCTCCGCAAGGCGAGCGTCGCGGGGGCAGAGGTCCACGGCCATAGCGGGAGGCACACGACGTCGTTGCCGCGCACGTGTTTGTCTCTTCTTTTTCCATCCCCACCGCGGGTGAGTTGCCGCGCCGCATCAACGCTCGGTGTTTATGCTCTTTTACGAACCGCATGCTCGTTGCTACTTGTTTTTTGACTGAAAACCATATAAGTGCTGAGTTTATAGTGTGATTCGTTGAAATGTCATTAAGCTTTTTCGCGGTGATTGCATGTCTTCATTTTTTAAATTAAATTTTCAGTTGCAGTTTAATATTTACCATATTTGAGAATATTAAAATGCATTCACGTATATAACCATCATTTTAAAGTATTTTACTCGAATAATTGAGTGTAAGAATTATAATTAGATGGAAGTTATTTAGTTCGGAGCAGTCGGGTAAAAAATTATTAAAATCCCGTTTATGCAGATTACGGTTAGATTAAATAAAACGTTCGCCACTGCATTTAGCGCAGTTTAAAAAAAAACCTGTTTGAAAATTGAAAAAACTTAGCGGGTTTAATCTGAATACACGTAAGTGCGTTATAGTAACCAGTGAAAAAAAGGGGCAAACGCGCGCGCGCAAGACCTCCTTTATGCGTCAAGCAACAGCTGCCCGCGCCTGTACTCTTCTAAAATTAGCGAGCACACCCCCGTCCGGCAGCCGCCTCTCGTTGTCGTGCTTTCTTTCTCCTTCTCTACTTTCTAAGCGTGCCTCTCCTTCGGACACCTAATTTGGAGGCGATTTCGCGACGGCCTGTTATATAGGAACTTGTTGCCTCCCGCAGTTTTCAGATCCTCTTTTTGGATTTAAAATTCCTTACGACGCAAAATCGACAATTTCACGATTTTTTGTTTTGAAAGACTACCTTGGTTCCACAATTTTTTATTTCATCTTTTTTAAAAAGGTTCAGCCCCTCGTCATTACTATAAGCTAAGCTACCTATCACTTTGACGATCGCAGCGTACGGACTCAGCATCCGTTTTCGCTCGTGGGGCGCCCCGAGCGAGTTCGTTCTTTCCTAGCGCGAATCTCCACCCCCGACACATCTGCCCGCGAGGAGCTCCGGATGCAGCCTGCAGCTCGCTGACTCCCCTTTCGGCGCCGCCGGGCGTCTCCACCGGAGGGAGATGTCTTCCCGTCGAGGGTTCGACGAATGCTTGGGGGCTGCTGCCGGAGGTGCCGGCTGCGCGACTCGACAGGAGCGATTTTCTTGCGAACGCTGCCCACTTTTTTTTTAGCATCGGTCAAATCGCGACCCAAGTCCGATATTATTCGAGATCGTCTCTGCATCCAAGGGTAGAAATTTGAGACTGAAAAAAATTTTGAACCAAGGGCAGCCGATCGCACGAGTCGATTTGTGTGTTTGTTCAGTAAATTAAGGAAAGTCACAGAGAACGAAAATAGAGGAGAAAAAAGTCGAGGTAATCACCGAGAAAGAGAAATAAAGCAAATAAGGGTACGAGAGCAAGTCGAAAGAAATGTACGAAGGGTCCCTAAAATTAGACTTCCTACTACACTTCTTCAGCTTCCTTTTCTTCTTCACATTTTTAATTTGCTCTTTTAAAGCTCTACTTCCTCTTCGGTAACTTCGTTTTTTATACTTCGCTCTCTAGCTGTAAAATCCGGAAATCTCGACGCCCCACACTAATCTCTTAATTGAAGTTTAAAATACCGAAACGCCTGCACAGTGAATAATTTACTCAAATGTCTTTTTTTGCTCACCAAATACATTTCTTCCTTTATTTCTCATTCATATGAAATTTACATAAAATAATGAAATATAAAATTTGAAGTTTAAAATTTCTCTTTACTTAAAACACTAGTAAACGCAGAACGAGCAAGAATAAGCAAACGGTCAAAACCAAAGCGACAGCGATATAGTTTACACATTACACTAGAAGAAGCGACAAGAACGAAATGCAATTAACGGACTTGGCCACGGCCGATTGTTTTGCGCATACCTATCCGATCGGTCGCGTCGGCTTTTGGCGCCGACGCCGCGTCAGGTAGCCGCCTAAGTAGAATAGCACGGCTGGCAACGCGCGGCGGCGATCCGCGAGGTCGCCGATGATGTCCACCTGTGGACGCGCATTAATTATGCGGCCAAGCGGCGCAATGCGGACTGAATGGCCGAGCCTCGCCCCGATTACTCAACGCGGCACCTGTAATTTGCGTACGCGCGTTGCAACATCCCTGTTTCGATCGCTTGCTATTCATTCATCACTTTCGTTTCATTATTTTCGACTGCTTCGTTCGTTTATCGATATGAAGCGTGTAATGGATATATTAATTATAGTTTATTAGAAATTCAACACATTATTTATTTTTTGGTAGTCATTGAGTTTGAAATCAGTTGAGTGAAAAGTCGTTGCACGACGACGATATAATTTAAAATGTAATGTCGCTTTGATGTTAGTTGCGAGTTATAATAAGTTACACAAAGAAAACGAGGTAGAATGAACGGAAAGTTTTATTGGCGCGCGTTATCAGAACCACCTGGGCGACCTTATGCAACGCATAGGCGTACCTCCAAGTCGGCGATGCATCCACTTTGGCCGAGGGCTAAACTTAGCGCCTGTCCGATTTCCCTCGTTCGAGAGCTCGTCATTTCTGGCCTTATACCGAACTTCCGACGCTTCGTGTCGAACTTAATTTTACACCGTTATACGTTTACAATACCTCGCCAAAATCCAGCAGAGCAAGTCACAAGTTAAAAAAAAAGTTTTTTTTTTTAGGAACTCTTGTACAAATCTGCGGCGTGAGTAATTGCCTGCTTGTTTTAAGGACTTTACTGGCGATATAATAGCCCCTGTCTTCTGCAGCTCCAGAATTGAATACCCCTTTCCTCTTTCACCACTTTTGCAAAAGATAAATATTGCATTTCTGTTAAATTTTCACTATACTATAAATGCGTACATTATTTCTTGCTCTGCATCGTAATCCCTTTATATCCTCGCTGTTCGCTTTTATTATTGTTGAGCAAACGAAACAATTATTTTAAAATCGCACCGAGAAATAAAGAGGAAACACTTCGGGTAGCACGTGTGCGCGGGGTGTTCCGGAGCACGCGCGTCCTGGCAAAAAACGGCGGAAAGAAGAAGCCAAAGCTGGCGATAAGCCGGCTGCGCGTCTGTTCGCCCAAGAGTAGCAGTCGCCGCCGGGTCGCGGGATAAGGTGCTTCCGAAGCGGGCAGATAGCGGCTGAACCAGGGATTGAGGACAGACTTTATGGCTTTTTGAGATTGATTGAAGCAGAGATGTTTTCAAGGAGCTAGCTGTAGATTATTCTCGTGATCTTACCCTTCAAGCAATAGAAATATTTTAAATAATTATCGGCCAGAATTTTCGCGATCAATTATTTTAAATAAATAAAGTTCGAACAAAAATAATCAAACTGCAGAAAAAATCGTCTAACCGAAATATTGCAAATCAAGCGCCAAACCGACAGCCGTCCCTTAAAAAAAAATCGGCAAAGGTGCGTTTCGTGTCGCGCGAACAATGGTACACCCTCGGAGTCGAGTTTCTCTCCGAGTCCGAAAAAAAAGAAGTACGTAGGCGCAGAAGCCGCTGCGGCGGAGAAAAAAACGGGGGAGCGAGAGAGAGGAGATCGGAGCGGGTGCGAGAAACGCGAGTCACGCCAGCGGAAGGAGGAGGGGGCGCGTGTCGGTCGCGTGCCGCGCGAGCGTTCGCACAACCGCACGCCGCTCCTCGTCCAACGTTACTTTCTCGCTTCCTGCTTCCTCGGCGTGCCGCACCTTCCCTCGGCGACGGCTTTTCCCGGCCGCGGGGACCGATTCCCCGCGTCCCGATTTGTCGCGCGGCTCCGGGGCGTGTTTCGGCGCGGGGGTGGGCTTGCTTCATTATCGGGGAGAAATATTTCATCGCGGGAGTGTACCTTCTGTGCTGTCAGCTTTAAGATACAATTTTGCGTTATTGAATAATTTTTTTTTTATAGATCAAGGAACTGTAATCAGTTACCTTATTTTACATGTTGAAAATTGTTACTGCATCCTAAAACTAAACCGGCAAAAAACTATACGTGCAAATATACTTAGACGTCCCGTAGAAATTTCCGAAGGGCCAAATTCGGCTCTACTAGCAATAGTATAGCTAGGTATAGGAAGGAGGAGAGATCCGGAGGGCGGAGGAAGGCGGGAAGTGTGCAGCTGACGGTACGCGAGTCAATGACACCGACTATTTCGGTGTTCGCTCGTCTTCGGAGAATCTACTGCTCTTGAATGGGATGAATAGCTCGACTCCAGGATTGAATGAAAAAACCAACTCTGTTTGTCAGGATGCGGGTTTACGAGGAATACAGGAACGCAAGTTTTTTTGCCTTCGATTTTTTTTCAAACTACTTACCTCAAGCAATCTAACGACAACTAATATAGGACATGGTGAGTCTAATCTAATTCGATTTGCTCTATTGTATAGCAAGTAATTAAAGACGTGTTAATTTATTAGTTTTGCTAGTGTTTTGTTTGATTATTAAATGTTTACCGAGAAAATAAATAGCTGTCAATTGAACAAATATCGAGGACTAACGACTATTTAAATAGTCACGTAAGTAGCAGTTGCACATACAGTGACAGCTGCTTAAGAAAGTGCGACATGTAACTAATAGATCGATTAATTATTAGTTGTTTTTTTACTCCTGATATATTCGAAGTAGAATCTCATTTTAACTGATAAAAATGAAACTCCTGTATACTATGTTTATTGGCAAAATAATTCCGATGAAATTGTACGGAGAAAATTAATTATCTGTCCACTTTAATATTTGTATTAAAAAGCCTTAAAGAACATTACCGTAATCTGTAACACAATCAATACATCTTATAAGAAACCAATAAAAAAAACACATCGCAGCATCAACAAGTACCGCAGTTGCTGATCGGCACGATTGAAAAAGAAAACCGGTTGTACCGGTAGGTAAGCGGAGAGACTCGGCGTACCCCCATCGGAACCGTCAGCCGGGGCTCCAGCTGCTTTCGCTCGGGGGGTGGCTGCCGCGGCCAGCTGATCGACCCCCTTTGTCGCGGCCACGTGCGCGCGAGCTCCCCCGCCACCTGTGAATCCCGGCGGCGAGCGGCGAGATCTGTCTGCGCCTCCGGCTATCGTTTTGTTTCTTGCGGGCGCAATCGCCGTCGCCGCAGCATTCATCCGACCAAGAATTCCGGATCCGTTGTGCGAGCGCCGCTTTTGTTACGGCGGCTTGTTGCGCGACTGGACTTGTTTTGTTGCTTCCTTTTTGTCCACGAAGTTTTAGAATTGCATTTTTATTCGCGCTTTTATAGTTCGCAATCACAATTTTTATTTATCGCATGCCGAGGTTTTTTTATCAACAGAAAAAATTACCTCATTTTAAAGGTAAAAAGACATTGGATTTTGCACATCAGGCACCGAGGGAGCACTGCGGCCAAGTGGCTTGTTGCATGTGAGGCGCAGGCTCCGAGAAAAGCAGCTCCGCGCGCAGAACGAAAGGGGAAACTAAAGGGGGCCGGCTGCCGGAAGTAGGAGCACTCCCCCAACGCGAGGCGATGAAAAAGTCGAGGTTTACAGCCCACGACCCCGCGGGGCCTTTTCTGCAAGCGGGATGCTTTGCCGGCGAAACGCGCCGCTCGTGAAATAGTACCCTTGCCGTTTAATATCTTTTTCACAGATGATTTTCGCTTCAATTTAGATGCTATCAAATAAGTAATCGGACTACATCCTCTTAATGCGAAAAACTGTAAACAATTGAATACAGTTTTCAAAGACGCAAGTAAGTGACGCATCCACGACGGCGAAGTACAGTGGGTATTTTGAAATTGAACTATTTTCGTTTCTTCGTTTCATTCTCATTCCACCGGCGGGCACGAAGGAGGGAGTACTAAATTAAGAGATGTTGTATAGTGGAACTTTTTTCCATGCTTCTTTAGCGCGGCTTTTCCTTTCGAGAAACTTGTTTTTTTCCCTCGTCGTAAGACTGCTCCAAATGACTCGGTGGTCCTCGTAATAGTTTTTGAAAAAAAAGAAATAGGCGCGAGTTCTCCGGGAGGAACGCGAGGCGTAAATAAAGTAAAGCCGGAGTCCGCGAAAAAGAAGCGAGCTCGTGGCGTCACGATCGGGGATAACGTCACGCGAACACGGAGGAAACCACCGGCGCCTCGTGACGGAGCGGCGATTTCCGAATACGCCCCCGCGACGCGTGACCGCGCTTACGCGACGAAAACCGCCCGCTGGCCACTGGCCAGTGCTCGCGGCTTCCGCAACAGCGACAAAGTCGACTATTTGCTTTTTAGCCGTTTAGCCGATGTCCGTTTAATTGACTTTTTTTTGAAAAATATTTAAATTTTTCTACAAATTTCGAAATCGAAATATCTGATAGGTATATTTCTGTTTAGGCAAATAATGATTAATAAATGTTTAGGTTTGAAGCAAGTATGTAATCTAAACCTTACGTTCAACTATTCGTTTGTTTCATTAAATTCAAACATTGTCAAATTAAATTCAATTAGATGAACCTCTTACAAAAATATCTTCTCTATCATCCTCGTAAAAAACGCCCACATCTGTACAATTTCACGAAAAATACAATTCCTATTTATAAATGAGTATCCCTCGCGGTTGTTTATTCCCGCGAAGAAATAAACTGCTCACTGCTCATTTAAGAGGCACTGCACGAGTCGATCCCACTCGTCTCCCCGAAAATAAGAAAGAAAACGTAAACCCGAAAAACATTGCGACAACCGCGATTGCGCAACCCACTCACCGGGCGTCGATGCTACGAGTGAAAAAAATAAAAGAAATAATAGTTTCGTCGCCTGGCGTTTCGGAAAAAGGCTCACGGGCGGCGGCAGGGGTCGTCGTCCCCGGGACGCGCCAGAATATCACCTCGCGCCGCTGACCGTGGCGCAGCTGCACCAGTCAACCGCTCGAAAATAGCCGGCGCGCGAGAGAGCGGCAACCCCATGCCGAGGCGCGCCGCGACTCCTGCCCTTTTTCCACCGTCCGGGTAAAAAGTATACCTTTTTCGGCCAGCTCGGACGTCCCGAGGTCAAATTTCGGACGTCTCTAGAGGGATTGGCTGTTTTTTTTAAAGGGTCCGTTTTCGAGTTGCCGGCTGGCTGGAAAAATTTTTTTATTTAATTTCGCATCGCTCGCGTTAAACTTAAAATTATAGCGGGTTAAATAAATATCCGAGCGCGCGAAACTTTATAGCGGGAATAGAAAGATTTAGCCGGCGGGCGCTTGGCAAGCTGGCTAATGCTAAAACGTGACTGCGCCCCGCGTAGTCGTAACGAAAACGCAACAGTTCGTGCATCATAAAAAAGCTAACAATAGAGCAAGCCAATTCTAGTTCAACTTTCCCGCGAAAATTCGCTAAAAATTAAAATTGCGGCTCAGCTAGGGCGCGAAGCGAGTTTCTCGCGGAGCTTTTAAAAAGTACGCCTTAATTTGCGTCCGGCTAAGATGCATATTTCAGTGTCTTCTATTCTAGTCTATCTCATTATCTCCTCTGTTTTCTCCGAGCGGTCGCTTTATTCGCCGCCCCTCTCGGCAGCCGCGCCTATTTTTAATCCCCGCCTCTATCTCGTTATCTTCGCCATTCTCGTTTTTCTCTGTCTGGCGCTTCGCCGCCCTTTATTATTCTGTTTTTCCCACTTTTCGTCTTGTTTCGCTTCCCTCGGCCGCTTAAAGCATCTGTCGCAAACCTATGCCTACAGAATATCCACATCGCCGTTAATCGTATTAAATATTATAATTGCCGAAAATTATTTGACTATATACCAATTACTTTGTCGTATCTATTTTTTAAGAAAATCAATTTATTTTAAATCGTTTTAAAAATTTACTTTGATAAATTAAAAAAAAATATTATAAAATAAACTTTAATTTCAGTGTAAAATCATTCAATCTAAAATTAAGCTTGCTATGAATACTACAATAACTTTCCATAGGAAAAATCGCTGTTAACGATGTCGCCGTAAAATTTTTACAAATAGAAAGCTCCGTCGATCGTTGGATCTCTCGATGCGCATCGCAGGGTGCCCGCACAAAGGGCAGCGGCTCCTCCCACGCAGGGTGCATAAGTGCGTACACGACACGTCGGCGCGTGTCAGGAGGCCGTCGTAAACAGCCGCTTTTCTCGGGCCGGAACGGCCGCAGTTTCCTTCTGTCGAGGGGGACGCCCGAGACACGCGCCGCCGGTAATAAGTCAGAGGCTGGAACCAGGCGTTTCCAGACGCCCCCCCCCCCTAATTCCGCACCCTTCCGCACCGCTTGCACCTAGTCAAGGTGCAATCGCGTCCGGCAGACTCCCCCGCTTCGCTTGGAATTTTGAATGATTTTAGAGAGAGGGTCTTTTTTTGGAATGGAGCTCGAGAGGGCTGCGGGACGGACGGATGGACGGACGCGTGCAGATGTATTGCAATTGATGCTTCGAAGATTGTGATGAAGTTCAGAAAAACTTATCTTTTATGAAACCTTTTAGCCTTTTTTAAGGCTTCATATGTGATTTTAGGTAGCGATAAGAAATCTTAAGGAATTACCTTATTTTAATAAATTATAGTAAGTGCACTAGTAATAAGAATACAGGTTTTAATATAGGACTTCACAATCAAATTAAAAGCAGCTCTCAGTTTTGCATGGAAACAATTTTAGATTTGATTGAAGATTTTTATTTTCGATGTGGAACGTGCAGGGGTGATTAATTGTCTCGAGCTACCCTCGTTCATTTTTATGGCACCGTAAACGATTTTAACTAGCGGCGGCGATTAATAGAGTAAGCGACTATACGTGTGCAACATATACTATAAAATTAGAGAATCTCGTAAAATTTGGTTTCCTTAAAAGCCACTTATTTTTAGTCGATTAATTAACCGTACGTTTTAATAACGATTTCACTTTGTTTAAAAATTCAAAAAGCGACATTACGTTTCTCTTTCTGTTAGCACAATCTATTTAAAAAATATGCAGAATAATGCAATTCATGCACGCAATCATCAAAACACATCACAACAAATCAACATCTAAATACACGATCGCCCGTAAGAGCAGCAGAAAAAAATTCCGAAGCGAAGGGTTTCAAATGCGAGGCTTTCGCCATGACGGCCCGATTAAAATATCGCGTGTCTGAAAGGGGGGTCTCTCGGAAGTTTTTTTGTCCTCGGCGGCGCTTCCTTCCGAGCGGCGGCACGTGACCGCGCACGCGACAAAGATCATCCGCCTGCGGGGAGGTCGGACTTTTTTCGGGCATTTAAAAACGCCTTCGGTCGGCTGCGCCGATCTCGAGGCCGCCAGGCGTTTCGTATCTCGAGTGCTCGAGCCGCTCCTACGTATGCTTATCACCTATTCGAGAGCGTCTGTCTTATTAACGAGAGTTTTTTTCAATAAGTATGTGCTTTGGACATGATTTAGAATAATGTATTTCTTATTAAAAATATTAAATACTTATAATTAAATAATTTATAATCTGATCAATTATTGAGAAAAGATTGGGTGTGGATAACAATTGAAGATGAGCAGCTTTGGTTTATCATCAGAAAATAAACTTTCCACTGATTCTTCGGCCAACTCCAAGTGAACCTGAAAATAACAAGCTCGAGGGTACTGCGACGCAGTGTTAGTCGCGGCCGGACGAGGGGATACCCGCAGGCCTTTTATTCAACAAGTGAGCATCGAAATTCCCCGATCGGAGTCATTCACGGGAAAAAGACGTTTTGGCAGGCCGCGCGTACCACGTGAAATCCATCCGGGCGTGCGCGCGAGCGAGCAAAAGGTGGGAGCTTGCGTCAGCGGGCGGAGCTTTATTTTCGGCGCCGAAAGCTCGGGAGCCGAGCCAGAGCGCGAACACCGGGACACCTGTTTGATACAATTTCGCTTCTTGAGAAATTAAAATTGTTGAATTGATTTTTTTCATTTCGTTGGCCGGAATGATAACTTTTCAATGTACTGGTGAGCTTAGAGATCTTGTTGCGCTCTTAGCCAAATCCGTTTTTTACGAGCAACTTATTTCAAGTTGCTTACATTTTATTTTCAAGCTTTTAAATTTTCTAAAAAACATAGTTATTGCCAATATTTTGATACATTCAAATGTAAATTATGTTTGAAATTTTTAAAAATTCTTGTACGCTGCTCTGTTACATTTTTTGTTTTAAAAGAAATTTAAATAAAAATTAGCAGACCGAATGAAGGTAAACTGCAAGCTTTTTTACCAGAAAGCTCGAACCGATCTCTGCAAAGCAAAAACACACTTGTTATACATTGGAATTTTCGAGCGCGCGGAACTTCGTCGATTGATCCTCGGCAGAGAAGCGCCGGTTCACCGACTTACGTAAGCTCCCGCAGACGCAGTTTGTGTACTTTTGCCGGCGAGCTTTGTTGATCGATCGATCGCGCTCCTTCCCATTTCAAGCGAATTCCATTTGATCATTTGCACTTTGCTTTTCCGCGGAAGAGCTTTTTCTGGAGATTAATCAATTTTCGCTACGCAATTAAAAAAAGATTCAATTGAAGTGAAAAGGTCAAAATAATTAAACAATTCAGATAAAAAAAATTCTCAAATTTTGCAGAAATTTGTTAGATAATCCATTTACTTTTTAACTTTTAATAGAATTCGTAAATTGAAAGTTACCTTTTTCTACGATTCGATAAATCGATACCCTGCATGCAACAGGCCCATCAGTGAGCTAAAGTATCAGCTCCCATAAAATGTTCACCGGGCAAAATGCGCGTCGATCAGCGCCGCCTCCAGGAATAGTACGGGCGCTAGGAGGCCCTGAAAAAGCGAGCTCGAAAAGGAGGGGCCGGGGATCGCACACGGTGCGCGCGTTCGCTAAATCGCCGCGTCGTCGGGCGGCAGGTTGGTGCGCTATAGGGCGCAGCCGCCGGGTGGTTGGCTCGCGGCTGGCGCCCGGCCAGCCGTCCGATTTAGCTCGGTGCGACGCTGACTAAGCCGCGAGGCATTCATTCAGGCGAGCACCGCAAGCTCAGACGTCGCCGGGACCCGATGAATTTCGGCTTGGAGATTAGATGATGCGCCACTGTCGATCTCCGAGCTGACGATTTTCGGGGGATATAAAGACGAATCAATATTACGAGAAGATGATAGGTGTAGTTTAGGAGTTATAATGTCAATACATTAAATTATATATTAATAGTAGAATAAAAAATGTATTGAATTAAAGGATGTAAAATCTGAAATTTTGTATATCTGCTGAATAAGTAAATCTGCTGAATCCGAGATGAATCATATAGTCGTTACTGACAGACTTCGCCTTTTGAGCCATTTGTAATTTATTTTCTTCCCTGGTTTTTTACACTTTTCAATATTTATTAAAAACCCCACCTCCAATAGCTTATCTTATCAGAGTATATTTATGCAGAATTAAAGTCTTCTTTTTAAATGTGAAAATGTAATCTACGAAGGCTGTCCAGACGTTTTCTTCGTTCAAATCTCCACTTTCTTTGTATTAATTCTAGCATCCATGGAAATTGCATGTCCAGCAGGAACAAAGACTGGGAGCAAAGTGGCCGCGTGAAAATCGGAATATCCGGCGCTCGGACTAGCGAAGCCACGACTCCTGCCGGCGGACCCTCACGCTTCCAAAATAGAACACCGGTGTCGGTCTCCGCGATTTCCCCCGCTGCGCGCACCCACGCCGACGCCTCTCCTCCCTTCGTACACCCGCGCACTTTCCTCAAATGGCTCGATTCGCCGGGTGCAAGCACCGAGCGTATTGCAAGTGCTACCGAGGGCTGCTTGAAGTTGTGCAAAAGATTGAGACGCCGAATAATGAGGACTTTGATCGAAACTATTTTTTTGATGTGGTGGATAGTCAAATGTGGAGAGAATTTTTCGATAACAATTGTTACAAGCTTACAAATCTTGTAAGCAGGTGATATTTGGTAAAACCAAACTGGTAATTTGATTTCAACAATTAATAACTCTATAGTAATTTTTATAAAAGCAAAACACATATTATGACTCTCCCTCAAGACAAGATCAAAGGATGATTTGAAAAATAGTAATTGCGACGTTGTTTATTCTCTTAATAAATACGTTAAGATTTCAAAAATGAGTAGTTACCCTGTATAAGAAAAGTGTTATAAATTCTTTCAAGCAGTTTGTATTAATATTTCAATTTAGTGAACAACTGCGAGTACAAAAATACTTTTTCAGGAATCTCTATAATTTTAAATGAAAATAGTGTTAATAATCGTATTTAAGATTTTCTTTACATTTTTTAAAATTAAAACGTCTCCAGAAATTTGTTTTAATTAAATAATTCAATTGTTAATTAACAGTTTCGACAGGGAAATGGAATGTCATCCAATGGGTAGATATGGTGAGCATAATTTAGCAACTTAATATTAAACGACTAACTAACAATTCAATCTCAACATAAATCTCAAAAAATCAATCAACAGCAAGAGTTGACTCCCTCGCAGAATCCCCCAAAGTGTCGTATGCGAGCTTTGCTTTCGGGGAGGCTGCGTTTGTGGTCGCACGTGCTCGTCAAAATCCAAGCGGCGGGGTGGCAGCTGAGCCGCTCTCTCGGCCGACCGCCGCCGCCGCTGCCGCAAAAAGGGAGCGAGAAAGAGAGAGGGGAGATGGAGCGCCCGCGGGAGGAAGGGATGAGGAAGCTGCGCTATATGTAGCCCCGGACCGCCGGCGCGGCCACCACTGCGCCCCGCACTCGCGAGCAGCGCGCACGTACACGCACACGTCGCTCCCGCACCGAGGTGCCGATCCCTCTCAGTTCAGTCCCGGTCGGGCTGTTCGTTTCCGTCTCGGTCCGACCCTCGTCTCTCGATCGGCGCGGCAAAGTGTCGGTGGCGCGCGGCAGTCCGAGTGGCATGTGACTGGGTGAAACTTCGCCAAGATGCCGAGGGCTTTCCTGATCACCAGGCGACGATTCGACGGCGAGATCGAAGAGACCGCCAGGGGTGAGTAGACAATGTCGGCCCTGCGAGTTCAGTGAATTGTGAAATTATACCTGGGGGAAGTGACGGGGTAGGGGTTCGAAGTCAAGAAGTGATGATACGCCTAATTCGACGAAAAGTTCGTGTGAGGGACCGGTAATAATTATTGCAGAGATCGGTATGAGATACGAAAGTGTACCGTGAGCGAAGAAAGTTAGTTTCAAGTATACTAAACTTGGTAGTGAAAAATCAATGCAATTTCTGCACAGATTGCGAGAAAAAGTTATGTAATTTTTTCATGAAGCAATTACGAAACTTGTGGGACATCGCTACCCTCTAAAGTCCGTATGATTCTGCAATCTAAAGAATAATAATTTACCGCGTATCGCCGATCCACATTTTTGCCGGGTGTTTAAAATCTAAAGCGATAAAAAAAAAAACAACACTATAAAACATAAATCGGAAAATAAGTAAGCCAAAAATAGACCGGGCTCTCCTTGGCCGAACATAATAACAATCTTTCCATATATCTATGTTTTGAAAAGCCGCCCGGCGCCCCGAGAAAACCTGTTGCTAAAAATACGCCGATCTCCGTGCGCTCGTTTTTTTTCTCGCCTAGTCGTGCGAGTGAAAGATCGGCGGATTCCGATCACGAAAATAAGTTTTTCTCGAGTCGCCCAAATGTACCCTCCGAGCGCACCTCCACGGGGTTCTTGACCTCGGCTGTTGCATCGTCGGGAAAGCGCGAGTCTGCGGGCCGGAAGAGCAAAGTGCGCGGAGACAACTTTTTTTATCCGAGCGACGAGATTTTTTTGGGAAGGCTCCGGAGATGAAGCAAGGTTTTTATGTACAGAAGCTATGTATGATTTACTCTGCGTTTGAGTTTTGATGGAGTTTGTAATTGTATAAGGAGTTCAAAAATTGATTATAAGGAACGTAATGAAGACGTTTATATTTTCTAATTAATTTTAAATTCATTTTCTAAGATCATCAGTCGTATAAGAAATATGAAGAAAAGAAAACAGAAATTAATATAGTTACGTAAATAACAATTTTAAATCTACAATTATAATATTAATGAAAAAAATTTCAATAAAGGAAGTCTATAAACCGTCATAAGTAGTATCAACTATTCTTCAAATTTAAAGTTTCAATAATCATAGCTCAATAAATTCTGACGAGTCAAAAATTCGAAATTAAAAGTTCGGTTCTATTAGAGCGCCAGGGTGAAAGGAGGTGGTCGCGCCCGAGGAAAGCTCGGAAGGCACTTAGACTCTGCGGTGCGCGCGTCAACGCTCGGCTCTTTCTATTTCCGTTCTTGCCGAAAGAGGAGCAGTCGGGACGAGAGCCGACCTCGTCGACGTGCAGCCACTGTACTCGTCCCGAAATTATTCTCCGTTGCGAATCAATTTAATGATACATTCAATTAATTTTTATGTCCGTGAAATTTAAATGGGGTGTTGCGCGCATTTTCACGGCCGATGAACAAAAATATGTTTTTTCTAAAAGTTTTGAGAAATATAATAAAAAAACGTAAACATAAATTATTAAAAAATAAACAAGCATGGCAGTAAACTTTTCCATTATTTATCACCTCTGACTACTATTTTCACGCAAAAAAATGTAGCTAATTAAGAATTACATCATAGAACAACTTGTTTCGGAGCAGCTCAAGAATTACGGCCAATTTAACGGGCTGGTACCACCGAAACGGCTTTTTTAAAATTGAGGTGTACTGTGCTCTGGAAATATGCCAAATTAATCGGACCTACGCTCGGGTACAATAAATTCCGTCCGCAACCACCTTATGTTGTAGCGCACATTTTTTCTTCAATCGTTATACTCAAGTTTTCTGAAGGCATTTTTAAAATCTTTTAAATTTCTGCAGTTGGCTGATTTAATCGTTTAACTAACAAACATTTTGTCACGGTATTTCAGAGTACAGCCCTGAGCGAGTGGTGCGGCTCGGCGAGTACGGCTGCGGCCAACAGGCGACGTCGGATGGCGCAAGCGAGTGCGGCAGCGAGAGCTCGACGAGCGACTGCCCGGAGGAGCTGTACAACCTCACGAAGCTGGCGGAGGTGAGCCTAGCCGCGGCGGCCGGCACCCTGTACCATCCCCAGCAGAGCGTCGCGGAGCGCAGCCGCGCTCTCTTCTTCGAGCGCATCGAGTCCGAGCGCGAGAGCCTCGTCGAGCTCAAGACCAGGCGGCCCGAGCAACCGCAGGCTCTCCGACAGCCCGACGCCTTCGACGTCCAGTTCAAGGTACGGAACTACATACCTTTCGAGTGCCTCGAAAATCAACGATACGCTATTTCCGGAAAATAATAAGAAAAATTCCATTTGCCTCTGTAGACTGATCTGCCGGATCCTCTAGAACTCCCGGCACCCCCACCATTGTCGCTCGCGCCGCAGCAGCCCGCGGAGCGAGCGCACGAGCAGCACTCGCCGCAGGCTCAGGTGGGACAGGGCCAGGCGGAGGGTGGCGAGGAGCACGAGTGCCCGGACTGCGGCAAGCGCTACTCCACCTCGTCGAACTTGGCTCGCCATCGGCAGACCCACCGCTCGCTCGGCGACAAGAAGGCCAGGCGGTGCCCGCACTGCGACAAGGTCTACGTCAGCATACCCGCCTTCAGCATGCACGTGCGCACCCACAACCAGGGCTGCAAGTGCCACTACTGCGGCAAGTGCTTCTCCAGACCCTGGCTGCTTCAGGGGCACATTCGCACCCACACCGGTGAGTACTCCGCCGGAGGAACTTTTACGCGCATTCTTATATGACGGAGATGCGTTAATTCTTGATTATCGATTTTTTTAAATAATGTGTGGTTATTGATTAGAGACACTTTCTTTAAACACTGTATAAAAGAATGTGCGCCTCGTTATGTAAAATGTATAGAATTAAATGGAAAAACCACAATTAGGATTTATTCATTCATTTTTTAAATAATTTGTTTATCGATACAAAGATGCATTCTTTAAACACAGTTTCAATTTAAGGCTTAGTTCAGTTTAATTGTAAGCTCAAAATTTATTCACACAACAGCCCTTTTAAACGATCCTGCTGTTTCTTTTGCCCAGGTGAGAAACCGTTCAAGTGCACGATCTGCAACAAGGCCTTCGCGGACAAGTCAAACCTCCGCGCGCACATCCAGACGCACTCGAACACGAAGCCGCACGTCTGCTCGCGCTGCGGCAAGGCGTTCGCCCTCAAGTCCTACCTGTACAAGCACGAGGAGTCGTCCTGCATGCGCTCGCACCAGCAGCAGCAGCAGCCGGCGCGCGAGAGGCGCGAGTCCTCCACGAGCCCGCGACTCTCGCCGCCGCAGCAGCAGCAACAGCAGCCCGCCACCCCCACCAGCGTGATCGTCCGACCGCCCGAGCTGTCGCGCATGGTCATACGCACCTCCGTGATCTCGCCGAATCCGGAGCACCTCGCCAGGTTCGCCGAGAAGCAGCAGCAGATGCAGGCGCAGCCCCAGCCGAGCCGGCAGCCCTTCGACTTCAACGACCCCACCAGGGTCTCCGCGTTCTCCAGGCCGCAGTCCATGACGCTCAACCTGGCGATCGCTTGAGGCGCGCTCCCTCGGCAAATTTTAGCTGGAGGCTCTCTATTGATCGACCATTTGCTCGGATCGCTTTCTTTGCTACTCGTCGAGTAGTTTTTAAGTAATCTATCGAGGACGAGAGAATGTTTATTGATTTCTTCTCTGCGAAACACTAATGTAAGTGAACATTCGGGAAGAAATCGATGACGTTCGCTAGTCTTAATGGAGATCAAAACGTCAGCGATTTACTGACTAAAAATTTCAGTGATAAAGAGAAAACTGTAAATATTACAATAATTTGATACTTAAAGAGTGGACGAAATGTGTTCTCGATTATTTCGGTGTCACTGATTTCGATACGGCATTCAAGTAGCTCGTAATGCAATTGTTCAAAGCGCAGACGTGCTTGGTTCATTCCACTGGCAAACACATTAATAACTAAATTTTTATTGCCCGTTTGGAAATAACCAGTTTCATTAATTAAATATTGAATTAAATTCGATTAGTGATGTTGAACAAAATGCATGACGTTCGTCACATTGGCAGAAAAATATTTACATAGGTTGCGTAATCTACGAAAGAAAACCGCGCTTTAGTCAAGTGTATCCGAATTTTTCTATCATTGTACTGCCTTTTCCTCTAAAAAACTTATTATACATGATCTAGTCACCGTAATTGCTATACTGCCAAAGATGTATACCGAATAGTCGGGGGTACAGTTGTCCACTCTGGATCTCGAGACTTTTACCGAAGACTAAAATATTCGATCCTCGAGGATTGATTTGTAGCTTAGAGAAAAAAAAGGTGAAGACATTCAGATCTGATTAGTTGTTAACGGAATCAAATTCAGTGCCTGAATCGCGCGTGAGGAAACTTTTTTTGACAATACTCGACTTCCAAAGAATTTTACGAGTTTTATTTCCTAAAAATTGTAAATAGATGTAAAATGCACTGATAGAGTACTTTGAAGTAAGGTCCCGCGCACGGCCATGCGATTCCCTTTCTCAATGCGTAGGGAAGGGAGTTTCATGAGGTGCTACATGCAAGACGAAAATTTCGAGATATGAAGCTACTTCGTGAAATATTATTCCAAATGTATCTTCCTAATAGGGACCATTATAGAGACTACATTTAGCGGTAAAGATAGTTTTATCTATTCGGTCTAACCGGTGCCTTGCAGCAATTTTGAGATGGTGAACAGTGCCTTAGCATCGAAAAATGGCACCTTTATGTACACTCTGAATTGCGCAATATGTGAATAAGATTTTTTTTTATCTAACTCTTTAACTTTAAGTGTGAAGAACGTAAACCGTTAGAGCTCGGCTCAGGCTCAGACCAAGACCAATGTATTTAAATGGAATCTTGGTCTTGGTCTTGGTCTCGTGCACCGCCCCTTAGAGGAGATCGATTCCACGTGCCATATTAAATTTACAGTCGAAGAAGAAGTAAAACGTAATTTCTCTTCCGACTTCGCCCACATTTTGGCAGCTTGGGACAATTTAAATCCACCTTGTAAATAGCGCATCCGTGGAGTGCTCATCACGTTAAGTTTAATCCCTTCGTTTCGTTTGAACCTTCCCCTTCCCTCCTCTCTTTTATTTTTAACGCGATAACGCCGCCGAGCGCGGCGACGCGACCGAGTGTATGAGCTAGTCGAACTCGTCTTGCGATCTGTCGATACCAATAATCGCCCCAGGTTTGACTTTGCCAAATGAAAACGTTCGATTCATACGTTTCGTGCAAAATCAAGCGTTGCTGTCATCATTTTCTTATAAATTACTATTCGATCTTTAGAAAGAAAGAAAGTATGCAATGTGTCACGGTAAAGGGAGGCGTGCGATCGAATTGCGTATCGCGAGATGAAGTAAATTTTCTGTATCTTGAGTTTATACAAAAAGTGTGCTAGATTTTCTTTTTCTTTTCTTTTATTTCCAGTGGACTTCGCGCAGAAACCGTAGACTGCGACCTAATATGTTCTTAAGTCATATCGTTAATGGATTTTTCAACATTCGTTTTATTGTTTACGTAAATAAATATCTGTAATATAATATCATCTTTGGTGATTTATCGATCATTTAAAAAGAAAAGTCGATAAATGTACTTAAGGATAATGAGGAAAGTCAACGGATACTGCGCTATTCGATGCGACATAGCGACTTAAGTTATAATTTTTATAACACCAGCGAGAGGTGAATTTGTAAAATATTCGATATTTCGATTTTCTTTTGAATTTATGCAATAACCCAGTTTTGTCATTTTGACGGGATGAAGAACCAAATTGTAAATAGCATTCCCTATATACTGAAATGTAGTACATCGATGAATCACAATAAACAATATGCATAGTTGCGAGGTGTGCATAAATTTTCATTTAGTCACGAGTACATTTATACCTTTACTCTATTGATTTTTACCCAAAGAGTGCCTGCCAATCTTCACTGATTTCTTTTTTTTCTATAATTTGTGAGAAATGTCAGCAGTTGTGAGATAAAGAAAAGTTATATATACTAATTAATACTTTGTATATTTATTTTCCCTTACATATTTTATATGTTGCTGTAATCTTTTAATTATAAATAAAAGAACATGCGCTGATGCTGCAACTAACATATCTTACGATACAGTATCATTCGAACCCAAAAATATATTTTTTATCAATGAATTGAAAGGGTTCAATACTGAAAATTAAAAATAGATATTATGGGGTACCGAAATGTTGATATTTTTTAAATCACACTGCTACTTAGTCTGATATTAAATTTAATAACGCTACAAAAAAAACGATAAACGTTCCGAATTTACAGTGGGATAGTCGCTTCACCTTATTCTCCCTTACATGTTCAGCACATGTATGAAATTTAAATGTTTAAATTGAAAAAAAACTTTAGAAACGTGAAATAGTAATAATTTAAAAAATGTTTCAAATTTCACAAGTTACTTGCCTACAACAGCTTATGTGTAATTACAATTAATACTATCTAATCGTGTTTACAAATTCTGATTTATGTACATTTATATTATTCATACTGCCACGAATAGTTGGATTGCATTTTTAAAACAACAATTACTGCTGTGCGTGTATGTACATTCGTGTATTTGTCTATATGACGAAATAAGGGATATAATTGGGTTATTGGGTTATTATATGGCGAAATAAAGGTAATTATCATTTACGTTACAAGTATTAATAAATTAAGACATTAGTACGAAATTATACATAGACATTATTGAAGGCGAATAACAAATTGAAATAGTCAACACAGCCTGCTTCGGGTACGAAAGTATGTACTCAAGATAAATATACAAAAGATAATAAACGCTCGACAGTGTGTATATATTTTGGAGAAAAAGCATATTGCAATCAAATTCTAAAGAATTAAGTGAGAGACATGGCATACAAATTAATTTTCGTGGGCTTATCTCTGTCGTATACAATTCTCTCTCCGATCATAAGTTATTTCTTGCCCATCTTAAAAAAAGAAATAGTGCTAGTTAATAGTTGGGATGAATGGAATACAGTCCAAAGTCAGGGTCACGATTACCCTGCTCTTAGCACTGTAAGTTAATTAATGTCGAAAACTATATAAGAAAACGACCGCGAGTGAATGATTAAATAATAATTTTAATAATTATATTAAAAATTAGATCGGCATGATAGAGCAACACGGTTATTTTGCCGAGGAGCACGAGGTGAAGACGAAAGATGGATACATCTTGAAAGTTCATCGAATAACCGGAAACTCGGCGAAACCAAAAGAAGAAGGAAAACCAGTGGCATTTTTGCAGCACGGGTATATGCAATCATCAGACTCCTTCGTCACGATCGGCCCAGACAGTGATCTTGGTATTTCGCAGTTTCTTGAAAACTCGCGTTTGATATGCGAATGATAAAATTATAACAGGATCTCTGCGATTTCAGCATTTCTATTGGTTAACGCTGGTTACGACGTCTGGCTTGGAAATGTGCGGGGAAATACCTACTCCAAATTACATGTTTCGATGTCACCTACAAATAAGAAATTTTGGGAGTTCAGGTATGCTTTTTTATATTAAAAAAACATTTGCAAAGCCGTCCACAATAATTCAATTGTTTGCAATGACAGTTTCCATGAATATGGAACGATCGATCTCCCAAATATGATCGATTACGTTCTTAAAGAGACGGACCGAAAAGATCTGACTTATTATGGATTTTCGATGGGCACTACGATCAGCTACATCATGCTATCTACTCTACCGGATTACAATAATAAAGTGAACATGGTATACAGCCTTGCTCCAGTTGCATTTTGGAATTACGACCTTAAACAAGTAACTGGTCAACTTTACGCAGGTTTCAGAATTACAAAAGTAAGTTTCTGATATAATTTCACTTTTAATACAATAATAAATTAACTTACTGATTATTTGTTGGTTTAAGGAATATTTAGAGTACTTCAATATATACAATATATTCCCTCAAAGTGCTCTTGGCGCATGGATCGGTGAAAGATACTGCGGCCCTTCGGCTAAGCTATTTCAACCACTCTGTGCATTCATTACGGGGACATATTTATCATTCGATTACAATCATCTTAATACGGTATTTTTTAAAATTATTCATGTAACATTTAAATACTTTTATTTTACGCACATAAAATATTTATAATTTTGATTTCTTTACTTTTTATGAAATCGTCAGACTGCGCTGCCAACTATCTATGCACACAACCCTGCAGGTTCATCGAGATATGTTCATTATCATTTGGAACAAAACATCGGATTAAGTAATTGCATTTATGTTATGACTACAAACAATATAATAAAATTTTCAATAATTTATAAGATTAAAATTGAATATGGTATTTTTCAAATTTTAGAGGCTTTTCGGCCGTATGATTGGGGAACCGACAAGAAAAATATTGAAATGTATGGAAAAGCACATCCTACAGATTACAATCTGCATAACATCAGAGTGCCAGTTTCCCTGTGGTATGGGGAAAATGATTTTTTTGTACACAAAAAGGTAATTTTTTACCGCCAATTAGTCAAATCCTGTACATTTTTAAAATTTTTTAATCTGAAACGAAATTAAATACCGCGTTTTTGCAGGACGTCTATGATTTATCCAAGATTCTTTCAAACGCCACGGTGAATCGCGTAAATTCTGACAAATTTAACCACGCTGACTTTTTATGGGCTGAGAATGTGAAAAGTGTTCTTTACGATCACATAATTAAAAAGTAAGTTCCGAATAAAATTTTTTCACTGCTGTAGCACATGCACACCGTGGTTAGCGGTTGCCTCCTTCACGGCGTCGTAATAAGCACACGAAATGTAAATTATTCGTACAAATTTTTCTTGAATCTTGATTTAAATATGATTTGATAGATCCGTGCTTTTTGTTAAAGTCTATTGTATGTATCTAAATTATTTACGCCTTCATAAATCTGTAAATAAATATCACTATATTTATGTCGAAAAATTTGCGCATACAATTGTGTATGTACATGTTCGAATAATTTGTAAGTTTTTTATTCGGATACCAATTAAACAATAAAAAAAATGAAACAATTTTTTAAATTTCACCTTTTAATTATGTTTCTCCAAGTTTCCTCGATCGCTCAATTCTGCATGTATATATAAATTATTCATCCTGGTTAAGCAAATCAATAACAGTCAATACCTAACGAATACAGAGTCACTATGATGTGCACACATTACCTGTGTAAAAAGCGCTACCCGAGCTCTTTTAGTCGTCTTTCCAGCCGAACATCCGAAGAGGAAGGATCGGTAAATGCGCGCTGCGGAATCGCTGCTACTCCGGTCAAGCAAGGTAAGATGAAAATACCCATTTATCTAAATCTAATAATACGAAAAACAAGCAGCTATACTGTATTTTTAATTGTCGTAATTAAATTTTTAATATATAGTTAATTATTTTGTGTTGACCTTCTTTTCCATTTTTAGGGCATTTGACGCTGCAGTGCAATACATAATGGAGAAACGATCAGTTTTTTTAATCACTTTCTTCTGCTTCACTTTGTTGACGCTAGTGGTACTAAACAATTTTCCACCGATTAACAAAAACTTAGTTCTCGTAGACGATATCCGAGAAATCAATGCACTGCGGAACAAAGGATTAGATTACCCTGTTTTGAGTTTTGTAAGTAATTCGCTTCCCGTTGTGAAATATTTAAGCCAATCTTTTTTATTTATTGAACTAAGTTAACCGAGTTTCGCATGACTTTTTAAAAAATTATGATATGCTGGAGCTGGCTTTCACTTGGGTCCTCCAGAACTTGCTTAAAACGTCAGTTGCGCAACAGCTCATTCCAAAGTGTGATCTCAAAAGAAAATGATGTAATTTCATGAAAGGCACTTGTAGAAAATGTGCTAATTATTAAAATCAATTCTTCAACTAACTCGAAAAAATTTTAACATATCCGCAAAACAACTTGACTTGTAAATCATATCAGTGTTTATTCAAAAAGAAATGCATGCGCACGTTTTCCCTTATTATGTGTAATCTGACTGATTTATCATTAACCGTCCGCAGATCGGTCTGGTAGAGCTGCACGGGTACTCTGCCGAAGAGCACCAAGTCACAACCAAAGATGGGTACATTTTAAAATTGCACCGGATCACCGGAAACTGGGAGAATCCAAAAGCCGCAGGAAAACCGGTGGCCTTCCTGCAGCACGGCTACATACAGTCGTCCGATTCTTTTGTCTTGATCGGGCCCGACAGTGATCTTGGTACGTATTGTGATTAAAGAGAAAAATGAATTGCGCGTTCCCAAATCGGAATTAATTTTTACGTAAACGGCGCGCGAACAAAAAATTCTCGAATCACGTTTCCACGATAAACGTCGCGCGTTTCTGCTTCGTCGCCGCGTCGCTCGTACTCAAAGGAAGTAGTACCTCCGTGTAAGTGTGAAAATTTAAAACGAAACTTTGCATATGTGCGGCAGCATTTCTGTTAGTCAAGGCTGGCTACGACGTGTGGCTTGGAAATGTGCGGGGTAACACCTATTCACGATCACACGTGGACAAATCCACGGCATCACCGGACTTCTGGGAGTTTAGGTTTGTACTCCGACGACGAAAGTTTTTCTTTTCTTTTTGATAATTTAGCTTGCTGGATTTAATTGCGTTTTTTTAATTATTTTCCTTTGTGCAGTATTCACGAATTCGGGACGATCGATGTTCCCGCCATGATCGATTACGTCCTCAAAGAAACGGACCAAAAAGACTTGACTTACTATGGATTTTCAATGGGAACGGCCATGAGTTACATCATGCTGTCGACGCTGCCGGAGTACAACGACAAAGTGAACATTGTGTACAGTCTTGCTCCAGTCGCATTTTGGAGTCACGGTCTCAGAAAAATAACTAGTACACTTTATAACAATTTCGACTTAACAAAAGTGAGTTTTGATTGAAATAGAAAAATAATCAAAATTGCTTACAGAAATATTTCCGAAGAAAATATTAAAATTCTATCTTTTTTTTAATTTATCAAATAGTATGTACCCTTAAAATTATTATAGTAGATGTTAAATACTTTTTTAAGATTTGTTTTCATAATTTAACATATTTTACGCTTTCATGTAATTAATACATAACAATATAAAATTTTGCAGAAAGTATGGGAGTACTTTGGAACGCATAATATATTCCCTCAAAGTGCATTTGTAGCGTGGATAGTTGAAAATTATTGCGTGCCATCGGGTAGTCTACTGCAACCAATATGCGTTTATATTGCAGGCACATTTCTTGCGTTCGATCGCAAGCAATTAAACGAGGTATTCGATCGTTCAATTTATTAAATACGTATGTAAAACTAAAAATGTTTAATTAACTTGTTTTGTGTTGAAGACGGCCTTACCCGCTATTTTCGCACATTACCCCGCTGGTTCTTCGAGATACGTCCATTACCACTTCAAACAGAACATCGAATTAAGTAAGTAAACAGTGCGTTATGCAACAAAGTACGTGCTTTAAATGCGCGATGTATACGAAACTAGCACTGATATATAGATTCTTTTTGTAATCGTTTCTTTTAAGGTATGAAATTAAAAAAAAATAATTTAGCTTAATGATTTTTCGCAGAGGCGTTTCGGCCTTTTGATTGGGGAAGTGACAGTAAAAATAAAGAAATGCACGGAGGTCTTGAAATTTTAGACTATAATTTGAACAATATTAGGGCGCCAGTCTCTCTGTGGTATGGAAACGAGGATGACCTTCTAAATAAAGAAGTATGTATATTTTGTAAATTTTTATCTACTGCAGTTTTTTCATTATTCTTAAAATATAGATATTTATTTTGTTTTTTTCAGGACATCTTAGATTTAGCCAAAACCCTGCCAAACGCAACTGTGAATTCAGTGCCGTACGATTCATTCAATCACGCCGACTTTTTCTGGGCACGGAATGCTAAAAGTGTTTTGTACGATCACATCATTAAGAAAATAACTTAATGAGGAATTTTTATAACTTTTGTACATAATAAAATGTTTTTTAGAAAAAAATGCATTTAAATTAATTTAATCAATTTACTTTATTAATCTCAGCAATGTTGCAAAAATTTTCGCAAAATAATAAAAAATTTGTAAACAAATAAAAGACGTAAACCTATCGGAGTAATTTAAAGGGCCGCAAGAAAATTAAATCACCTGTTTGTCATGGCAGCTAGCGCGCAGGCGCTGCACCGGTCCACGATGCGCGCGGGCTTCCAACGCGTCGTTGGCTCAACGTTCAAAAGCAACCGTAACCAAACCGACGCCGAACGGCCGCAGGCGAGCTCTCCCTGCTTGGCAGATGTCTCGCGCGCGTTCATTTACACACTGCACTTCAATTACGCACACGTTTTCGCGTACTCGTCATGGAGAGGTCCTAGTAGCCCGTTCCGTGGCGATGATGCAGCCGTTAGACGTATTGGTTTACCATTAGAGGTGAGTTCAGCTGGGGGAGTAAGATGTCCGACCTGATAGACTTCGAGAATCCGGCGCCGAAGCCTCAGCTGGCCCTGCCGCTGATCCCGGCGCCGGAGACAGGATCGCCGCCGCAGCCGCTGGCCCAGCCGCTGCGCCGGAGTCTCGGCGACAACAATCCCTTCGACATGGTGTTGAAGAGGATCGTCGACTTTGAAAAGAACCAGGAAGACCCGTTCGAGCGGGTCGCCCAGAAAGCCATGGGCTCGAGCGCTAGACACGAGCCCAAGCTAGATCTATCGCCCAGGGAGGAGAGCGACATGAGCATCATCACAGACCTCGACGACACTAACCTCTTAGAGGACGGCAGGCACGTCCAGGCGTCAGGTAGCTGTGATAATATTGCTTACATTCCTAATATCAATGTTTCTCCGGTTAACTGCAGTGGTGATTTGTCCATACTCGATACCTCTGCTTTGAATGATTCGTTAGTAGACAACGGTGGCAGTGTCAAGAATCAAGGAGACACAAATTTTTCGAGTCTCATTGAATATCGTCCAAGATTCGCATCAGAAAACAAGATTATTTCTGCGCTTTCTCCGCAAATCACTAGAAGAAGTTTATCTGTGACAGAAAGATCTAGAGGCAGTGTCTCTCAAGATTCGTTATCTAGTATATTTTTCGAAGATCCATTGAATAATGCGTTCAGATCTGTGACCACTAATAATTCTAGTTGTAGTTATTTAAGTAATTTTGATTTTTCTGTTAATAAGTTCAAGATTGAAAGACTGAATAGCGATAGTTCAGTATTCTCTGGGTTGTCAAATATTTCTGCTATCCCAGCAGATCCATATAGTAAGATAAGTCGTGATAAACTTTCAAGTGAGAATTCAGTCTTCTCTAGTTCTAATTTATCTGCTATTACAAATAATGTTTCATCAAGTGAATCAAATGCATTTTCAAATGATACAATAAATCGAGGATTTATTAATAGTAGGTTGACATTGAACTCTACTAGTTCCACATTATCATCGAAAACTCCAACCAAATCAGCTGATAAGTCTGATTTGATAAAAAAATTTTATGAAATCAAAAGCAGGATGTCATCGAGTCAAATAGAATTACATAAGGATCATGAAGAGAAGGAATTAGTGAAAAAGATGAAAGAAACAAAACTAATTGGAAATAATTCAAATGAAAAATTTTTAGATACAGAAAATAGTTGTAATCTATTAGAGGTAAATTATTTTATTTATTTTTTTTTTAAATTTTATATAACAATGACTTTTTAATATATGTTTTATTTTGCATTAGAACAAAACAGGAGTTAGTGATATTATCATTCAAGAGGCAAGTAGAATGGCACAAATGTTTGAGAAAATGCCGTTGGGCAAAGAATCTAATTGTAAGCAAAATTAAAATAATATATACATATAAATATATATCGTAAAAAAAAATATTTTATCTCATTTATTTATTTTTTTATTTCAGCAGCAAATGAAGACGATTTACTTTTCTCAAAAACTCAATTTAATTTTGAGGTTTTATCAGATGATGAATCTGTTGATAATTTGATTGATTTGCCTGCTTCACCAATTCAACGTATAAAGGTACCACAAAAAAAAGTAGCAGAGGAAAACAAAAGTGAGAATAGTATAATTTCTCCAAAGCCTGACATTAAGGCTTTAGAAAGAGAATTTATTCAAAAAGAAACTGCTGATAAAAAAGCTGCAACTACATTATTGTTAGAATTAGAAAAATTTATAAAAGTAGATAATAATCCAAATGCATTTAAAATTTTAAACGATTTACAAAAATTGATGGGAGTTGAGTGTGAAAATAACACTGAAATTCTACAACGCTGTTTACAAAATACTAGTACTTCTCCTGAAGATCACAAGAAATCTGAAGATAAAGTAGATATTAAAGAAAATGAACTTAATAATGTCGAATTAAGTGAATCAAATGATCACATTCACACTGAAAATAAAAATGCATCATCTAACTTAAGAGACATTTCTGAAAATGATCAAAGTGATTTAGACAATGCCGATTCTGGTATTAATGATGTAAATGATTCAAGTGATAAACCAGCTGATAATGTAACTGATAGCATACAAAAGAAGAATCAATCATCAGAAAGTAAGGTAAATTTAGATGAATCATCCGAGGACCAAAAGTTAACAATGAATCTTTTACATGCATTGAATAAAGTAGTAAATAAAAAAACTGAAAACTCAGCTATGGATGTGTTACTCAATCTGGGTGCAGTGCTGAACATGGCTGCAGAATTGAGAACCAAAACCAAACTTAAAGATAAAGATAGTGAATCTAAAGAGCCAGAAAAAAATGTACCTAAACGATTAAACAGATCAGCAAGTTTTGTGCTTAAATCAAGTCCCAAAAAATACCAACAAGTAAGTACTATGAGATTATAATCTAAAACATAAATAATAAATTATTTAATTTAATCTATATTTTATAATTTATTTAAATATGAAAATAATTTTTCTAGAATAAGTCATTTGAAATATTGCCAGGAAGACCTAGTCCATTAAGGAGGAGTGTGTCAATTCATCCATCACCCAGTCCTAGTTATTTGGATGTTAAAGACAAAAGAAAACCTCATCTTTCTAATATTAATAAGCGATTTCCTAGTGATCCAGGAGCTGTAAAACCTGATATCAGAAAGAAGAAAAGCCCCAAAAAAGAGGAGACTCAATGTAGTTTAACTGGTATTAATCTTTTTTTTTTCTTTGTTTAAATACCTATTTTCTATTTAATTTCTTAATATTTTACAATACTTTAAGGTAAACCAACTATGAACCCAATAATATCCAAGTTTAAAAAGAAACCAAATACTGAAGTTGTTGGAAAAAAGGGACCTCTGAAAGCTGTAATACCTTTAGGCAATATGCAGAAACGAGGTAAAGTTAAAAAATAGAATTTCTTTTAAAAGTATTTATAAAAATTAAATTAATCAATAATTTTATTTAGCATCAATGTCTCAAAGAAACTCAGTATGCGGAAATGTTACTCCTCCTAAGATACCAGATTCAGCTTCTAAGTCGCATATTGTAAGTAGTACTCCAAATACAAATGCAGCTTCCAAAGATGCTAAGTCGAAGCCCACTGCAGCTTCAACTCCAAATGTGGGGTCGAAATCACCACGAGGCAAATATCGTAATTCAAAGCCCATGTCGCCTGTGTCTTTTAATTCCATCTTGAAAGCCAACAACAGCGCTTCGAAAAATAGCCCAAAAAAGCAAGTATTTTTAATTTCCCGTTATTAATAGAAATTGTTTGAAAAGGAACGACAAAACAAAACTAAAAATGACAAAGTAGTAATAAATATTTTTTATTTTTATTGTAACAAATTTATATTTTCAGTAATAGCAAATCAGAGCGAACAATGTCGCCGCAAAAGAGGTCCCGCAAGAACCCCGAAAGCACAAGTGGTAGCCCACAGTGGCCACGCCTCTCACCTCGGCCAACGGTAGTGCGCAACCATTCAATGAACGAGTTGAAGAATTCCAAGTCGCCACCGCCAAGTACCTTGGTCAGAACATCCTCAGAGAGGAAGTTGCAACGTCACTCGGCCATTATCAGTCCTTTAAGGAATTCGAATGTCCTTACAAATAAGTCTAAAAATGGCAGTCTGGTAATTTTAATTATATTAATAAATACATACAAATAAATTAAATAATAAACTCAGGTTTTAATTGAATTATTTTATGTTATGCAGATATCGAAACTTAACAAACGAGCAAGTATGCAGAAAGATTCAGAGAAGGAAAATTACGCTTAATTAAGTTCTTTACTGTGGACTTCTAGTTTTTTATCATGAGGAAAGGAACTTATTTTTTATACTGAACAAAACGAATGTATATTTTGTATGTTTTTTATAGTAAGCACTGTTTTAGGTACTTGACAAATAAATATTGTTTTTATAGAATTTTTTTGAAAGTTATAACAGTCTTTTATTTGTTTACATACAGGTAATAATTTAATTTAAATTAACATTAGAATATATCAGTAATTGATATGCTTAAATGAAAACTTCGAACATCGTAAATCTCAAAAGTCTTCTTTAATGTTTGAAGGCTTAAGGAACGGAATGCGAACCGACACCCTTCCTGTTCCTTAACATGGCTTCAGATTGTCTTGCGATCTCGTGACCGACGAACCGATCAACAAACCGATCAAAATCAAATTGATCTATTCTCAAAATTTTTAAAAAATTAAATTTTAGTTAAATTCTATTAAGTACTTGTTTGTAAATTTTTAAGCCATAAGTAAGAAATTTTTGTTTTTTCATATTAATTCTGAGTTCATTGAAAAATAAAAAGTAGTGCTGCAAAGTTGAATCTTCTCAAGAATATTTGGTGGTATTCTCAGGGATAGTAGAACCATAGAAAGTTAAGGAATTTGAGATTCAACAAGAAAACAGTTTTTCCCAATTCACTAAAACTCAGTATTCTATTTTAATATTATTGAAAATAGAAAAGGTAAAAAAGGTGTAGTTTTTGTAGAAACAAAGTGACCCCTCTTTTCGGATGCATGTGCGGAGTTTCTCGGAGAAATCCGCGAAATCGGGAAAAGTCGCTAATCCTTGACTGTACCAAATCGGCACGGCACGGCAATTAGGACGGATTATTTTATTGCTTTTAACCGCGGGCGGGGCCTTTTTTGCGACGCGCCCGGTTTATTGCGGCGCGTATAAGCGGCCATAATAAGACCTTTTCGTCGGCCCTTTTTGTCCCTAACGCGGCGCATGGGAGTTAGGGTAGTCCCTAAGACGGACACTACCTGCGAAAAAGGTATTTTTAGCGTACCTGAAATTAACGTGTAGGAGTAAGCGACGGTGGAGAACGATACTTGGCGTAGGTAGACGCGGGATAGAGAGGTAATTACGTCGAAAAATTATGTAAAAGAAAGTACAAAAACAAACTGACAGGTGACAATCCAAGCAAAAAGAAACTTATAGATAGTACGTAAATAACTAATGTAAGAAATGAACTTTTTCACTGACACTTTCTCTATGGCTTTAAAAATATAGCAACATCATTTTATTTTGTACTGATATGGTTCATTCTTTTATGTAATATCTAAACATTGAAAGTTATGTTATTCAATCCTTTTTATAATTCCAATACATCAATGATTTTCTTTATTCTTCTCTTACTCTTCTCATGAATAAATAAATAAATAAGCAGAGGAATAAAAAAATTTGATAGAATTGAATACATAAAAAGATTTTCTGAAACATTTAACATTTCATATAAAGATTTAATTGTCAATTAGTCTTATCAAGTTTTAAAATAAATAAAAAGCATTACTATATAATGTAAATCCAAAATTTTTTGTTAATTAATATGTATGTAGGAAGTCAGAAAGTATTAACAACTTAGCGTTTATTTGATATAAAGTGTAAATTTTGTAAAAGATTGTAATAAATAAATATTTTCAATATTTTGTAATATGTAGCTTGAAAGAATTGTTTTACAGCAATTATTTTAAAATAAATTAAACAAATGTCAGGCATTCAATAAAATAAATACGCTAATTTAAAAACTTCATTAACGATATATGTAGTTACAAATATTTTAAAGTAGTTTTTAATGAAAGTTTAATTGAGCACTTTATTTCACGGAAAAGATCGAATTTAAAATCTCCGCCGACATATAAATTTCCTTACTTTTCAATCTATTTGAATTAATAAAAGAAACAAAGTTTAAAGAAAGAAGTATTACTGCCGAGAGGGAATCAAGTGGAATCATTGGGCATGATACTGTCGGCACGTGTTCTATCCCCCCATCCTTCGCGGCTCTCAGTGCACAGGCATTGCCGCTGCGTGCGAGCCAGGGCAGCGGCGCGCGCATCGCGGTGGAGGCGGCGGCAGGGGTCTCGGCTGCTCGCCGAGCGCTTTCGCTCGGCAGTTTCGCGCCGGGCACCGCCGCACGAGTAGTATACCCCCCTGTTGAGTGCAGCGCACTCATCCCGACGCTCAGGAGAGCCTCGTCCACGCCGTCAGGCCGCTCGTACCCTTACGCGCGGCAGGAGCCGCAGCCAGCAGCGCCTTTTCGCCTCGCCGGCAGCCCGTACGGGCGATCCTCGTGGAGGACGCGGAAGAGCGGCGGTCCCCGTTGTCGAGTGCGCGCGCGCGCGCACGCTTGAAAAGCCGCGCCCGCCGGTGCAGGTACCGCAGCCGCCGCCGTCGCGACGTAATTCCGCCGTGCACGCCGCCCCGGCGAGCGACGCAGCCCCGCCGTTGGAAGCCGCTTAAACAGCAGGTAAGCAGGCCCAGGCCTAGGTGTACGCGGGGGAGCTTTCGGGCGGCCACCCCCCGCCGTCGATCGAATTTCCCAATTCCCCGGCGCGGGGCCGAGCGGACGCCGTTTCGGCGCTGATTCGCGCCCCGGGCGAGAGATGGCTTTCGTACGCGCGCCTCCTGCACCTTCCTTCCCTCCTCCCGCCTTCGTCCCGCCGTTCTCGCCGCTCGCTCTCGGCGGCTTCTCCGCTCTTGCATGTACGCTGCGCCTCGCATTCTGTCCTCGGCCCGCAGCCGGCAACCTTTCGGGATAGTCACGTCCGCCGTGGCCCTTTAAAACGACCTGCGTTCGTGTAGTGCGCCGCCTGCGTGTTGAGAGGAGAGGAGAGCACGCCGCTCTCGCACTCGGCTCTCGGACGCGCGCGCGCGCTCGCCCGTGGCACCGCCGAAGTAAGTAGAGTAGTAGGCCCGCTACGGGCTACGTGGATCGCGGATATCGATTTCGCGCCGCGGTGCTCCCGCAGCACATATTACGCGCTCAACGTTTTACGCGGCATTTGGAATTTATCGGCGCGCCTGGAGCTACCGCCGCGGGAACGTCTCCTCTCGCGCGCCGCTGCAGTGCCGAAGGTGTTGCGCGAAAGTGCCGAGAGACTTGCGCGCGGGCCCGCTATTGTTTAGTGTACTGCTGCCGCTGCCGCCGCTGCATTCTTCCTGCCGCTGGAAACGTAAATATTCATCATTCTCCTTATCAAACCTCTCCTTGCCGCTCTATCCGACGTGCGCGAACACGCGTGTGCCCTTAGTACCTCGTGTACTGCTATACACTCGCAACTTTCATAGGCTCCTTTTGATGTAAGATGCTACCAAATCAAGGCTGTCAAATCGTAAATTACACGCATTTAGGTGAAAAAGGCACGTTCGAACGCTCACGCCGAGCGCAACGCGCAATCCAGCATCGCCCGAAAGTAGATACTGCGTGTAATAATGTTACGTGAACCGGGTGGGAAATCCCGGAAGATTTTTCACGCGCCGCGCTCCGAAGCTCTCCGCGTAGCCTTGGAGCGGGCGCGTGAGCGCGGCATCGCGCAGAGGTTAGGATCACCGAGCCGTGTGCGGCGCGCACGTTCGTCGGGCGGAACACTTGTTCAAGCCCACGCGGTCGCTCGCACCGGACTCGCCCGCGCCCATGGAGCGCTCCGGCCGCCGAGAGACGGAGTCGTCGGGCTCTCGGAGAGACGACAGCGGCGGAAGATCGCGCGGCCGCGCCGGAGATTGCGTTATCTCGCCGCGGCGGCGCGCCGTCGCCCCGCGCTCCAAAACACTCGATAAGCCGAGCGCACCGTTCGGGATCGATCAAGATTTAATTGCGACGCAAGGCTCCGTGCGAGTCGCCGCCTCGATTGAACGACGGGGTGGATGATTTATTTTAAGGGGTACGCATGTGCGCACTTGAGAGGAATGCAGTTGCATGCGAGATACGCTCGTGCGAGTGATGCAATCGTGTTTTCCCCAGTGATAACACGTTTCTGTTGTGTTTTCAGCATTTTGTTACGTAGTTTCTATATTAGCGCGCTTTTAATTTGGACAAAGAGCGATTCTTTGGCGGTGGTGTCCTATTGCGAGATAACGCTGAACCCTCCGAGGGTCGCGTCGCACTGGGGAACAAAGAAAAACAGTGTGAGCGAGAAAAAAAGCTTGATGCGTCGAGTACGACAGTATGGGTAGGTATTTAAAAAAAAAGATAAAAATAACGCCAGAGCACGCGAGTTTCCAACTGAATTCCATCGCAGCGCACGAGTTCTAAAACTACGCGTAGGTATGGGCAGATGTTTACCCTGTAGTCGCGCGTGCACGATCGAACGTCAACTTTCAACGAGATTATTTCCGCCGGTGCACTTGATTACACACACTTTGCCGCTGCGACCTACCGTTTTATTAAATAAGGCCCAGAATTTTGTTTTCCAATTACGGAGATAAGCAGATGCAAATACTTGCACCCCCGTAGAAATAACTGCTAACTAGACGATCGTAAAGTGAAAGTAGCGTCGCGTAAATCATTAGAGTAAATACTTTTACGATAAACGTTCAATTTCGACGCTTTACGCGTCCAAAGATATGCGATTTATAGAAACGCGCGCAATTTTTCACTGGGTATACTCTCATAAATTTCTCCCTCTTTTTCGATAAAATTTTCTTCAAAATTAGCCCTCAAAATTTCTTTGTTATCCCTCCCATTCAGTTACAATCAATATCGAACATCGCGCAACCGTCGAACGGAGTTGAGGCATCCGGAAAGCGTTTTCTAACCTAAGGGCGAAGCGAGCACGTCGCTTTTTCGCGCCGCGCGCGCTCATGCTCCGAAACGGGAGACAGCGACCGCGACGTCGCGCCGGGCAGCGCGCACGCGATCAGCCTTCGCTCAATTAATTGCGCACGCGTGGTACGCGTGGGAGTGGGAAAGGGAGGAGGGGCGCGAGAAAGAAGGAAAAAAGGGACGCCTCATCGAAATCGATGCGATCGATGGTGCGGCCGGGGCCTCGGAAAAGTCCGAGGCGCGCGCGACTTTCGCAACTTGTGTATACCGGGCGCGCGAGAGAGGGAGAGCGCGAGCGGCTCGACGCGTGCACATGACCCGGCCGCCTCGTGTCGGCATGCCGCAGGCTGGTTCTACAATTGACGCGCCGGTTTTCATGGAGCATGGACCGCGCGGCTTGTTTATACTGCAGGAGTGCAGGCTACGAGAGGAATTTTCTCTGGTTGCCTGAGTTTTCGAGCTGGCTGAGGAACTCGTTAGCGTGCTCCGAAACTAAATTACACGCGTAAAAATTTCTGAATGACGTGCGGACATTGAAGTTTTGAAAAAAAGCTTCTACACTTTGAAACAGAATTTACTACATGTCTAGCAAAATTTATTATTAGAACTTTACTATATTGTTTAGCGATTTGTCTTCGAAACGAGAATCCGCTTATAATCACTTTTCTAGGCAGTAGATTTTCACGTTGCTTTACTAATAGTAAATGACGTATTTATAAAAAAAGTAATGGTTTTAACAATGAATTATAAACGTATACCCATTAAAGTTTTTAATCGCAATTGATATCGCTCCACTTGCAGCTGTATTTTCTCCCATAAAGATGATTGAATGATTGAAACCTTCCATTTCGTTGAGATTTTTTTTATTTGATCGTTGCACATAAAGAAGTATCTAAATGAAACAGGGTTTAAGATAATTATCTGAATGTTAAATTTAAGTGGAACAACTCTAATTGTGCAGCCATTACCGTTGTCCGTAGATAACTGCATATTGATACTTACATACTTTTTTTATTGTCGTCAATTTCTATAATTAGCACTAGTGAAATCAGTGTTCCAAAGTGTATACAAACGCCACCAATAAATCTAGATTAAATTTGTAAATTATGTAAAAGAACTATAAATACACAAAGTGCAAAGTTAATCGAATAGGCGTCCACGTAAGGGAAAGTCGACTGATCCAATTAATCGAGCGGTCATAATTAATCATTTAGCCCTTTGCCCGCACCGCACCAATTGAATTCGCTCGCGCAATTACCCGCTGGCGTACGAGCCTCCAGGAAATTCGCCGCGCGCGTCCCCGGAAATCGCGCCTGGCCTTCGTCCAAATTCGTGGCGGCGGCGCTGGCGAACCCGCAGAACCGGCCTGTCGGCTTGCGTGGCCGCTCCGCCGCGCCAGTAGCGCGTCCGCCGCGGCCCCGCGCGGACCTCCCCCGCGACTCGCGCTCCGTAACGAGGTCGGCCGATGGATTCGAAAGCGCCCGCCACCGCCGCCGATTAGCTCCCGTCGTAGTCGCGAGGCGCGAGCAGCAGAGTTCCGATTATGACGCGCTGGCCGTCGGGGAGGAGGCGCGAGGTCGCCGGCGAGTTGCGGTAAGGACGACGATTGACCGAGCGACGAGTGAAAATGCGCGGCAGCCGACGATGTCGAGCGCGCTAACGATTGGCTCACTTTCCTTCTCATCTGGATTCTCTCGATCATGCTCTTTTTAAGGTGTTTCCTTGCTTTTCTCCTCCGTGTAGGATGTTACTTTATTTTGGTACGTAATGCCACTCGAATGTAACGTAGTTTCATTACATATGTTCTTAAAGTGGGCCAAAAGTATAGAAATTTTTGCTCTATAATTAGATTGAACAGTCGTTAGTGTATGGAATGTCAATTTTGTTTTCTTTTTGGAGCGGTTGAGTCACTCGTATAGCATCTCTTCTCGAAAAAAAATGTTATCACAACTCGCACAGTGTTTCTTCTCGAGTCAATATGTCATATTAACTTTAAAGTCTGTGGAAGCAGTCCAGCAAGTAGAAGATCTCGAACGACGCAATTTTAATATCAGAAGAGAATCCCGCGATTGGGAAATTCAATTTATCACTATCATTTTCTCGCGTTTCCATCTGATCGCGACGCGCACTATTTTCAAGTGGTTACTCCTTAAAAAAAGAGTGCCGTACCGGCCATCGCACCGCCTCGGCGCTGGCCCTCAAACTTTCACCCGACGCAATTTCGAGACAAAAAGCTCGGACGGCGCGGCCGACCTCGCTTCGCGCGGCAACTTAGCGAGAAGGTGAGAACGAGAGAAGAGGGCCGCGCGCTGGCGCGGGGGCGCGCAAGCCAAAAAAAAGTCGACGCGCCGCTCGAGTCGGCTCTGCCTCGCGCGCGCGACTCTCATCGATCGGGATGCGATCCCCAGAAAAGCGCGATTACGTACCCGCGCGCGCCGAGCAACAACACGAGCGCGCCTCGCTGATAAAGCGCCGGAGAGCGACAAAAAATTCACGCGTATCGCCTCTGCTTTTCTCGGAAAAATGGGCGTTATCGCCGGCTCCTCGTTTTTTTTTACTCACCCGGCCGAGGCCGCGCGCAGTCGCTGCACACGCGGGGGGAAGGAGCGAAGTGCGTCTCGTCCCGCGAGGCGCGTGCACCTGCGCCGCCATTGGACGCCCGGCGAATAGATGACCGGCGCGGCAAATGCTGATTTTCAACTTCCTTTTTTCTCCTCGTCCGCACTTTGTCAGTTCGCTAATTACGAGTTTCGCCGCTCCGCGCGATATTCAAGAAAAAACGCTTTTTATTTTTAGGAAGAAAACAATCTGGCTCCATTCATTAGCGCGGGTATTTTTGGGTACTGATATACTTTCGAGCGTCTATAAAAATGACAAAGAGACGGCGATTAAATTGAAATTGAACGGTGATCGATTTGGTTGCATAGTTGAGCATCTCGTTTCGCGAAAATACGCGCGTTGGCTTGCATTTCGCGTATCGGATATCTATAAAACTCCTTGGCGCGAAAAATGTTTTTAAAGTCCTTACGCGAATCGTGCCTTCCGAGCTGCGCCCAGATCCTTTTTTTATTTACGATCTCTATAGCAGCGCACTGCAAAATTGGAGCAAGTTCGCGCTTCGTTGAAGTGAAAAATTTTTCAAAGCATGTCTCCAATGCAACTATTAAATAGCTTTTTCGCCAAGCGCCTTTAATTTATTCACCCATTTTACGCAGGCAGCTCCTTTGTATTTTTGCGCTGACTTTTATAATTGAACCGTGAGTCTTTAGATCAAGTTTGTGCAATTGCGAAGTAATTTAAATTTTAATTATAACTGTTTCCTTATTTGTTTTTTTTTTCAAAGGAATGCTTCGTTAAAAACGTAGTAGCATTCAAAGTAACTCACAGCGAATTATATCGCGAGACTCGAAAGCATTTCTTAGTCATTGTATTAAAGTACTTTTATTTTTGACGGCTATTGCGAGATATCAGCGAGATTGATTTGACTATATATATTCCAGAATCGCGTGTGCATACTTAAGTTCGTTCTCTGTATTAGTGCTTAAGCACTAATAAATTTATCCTTTTATTCATTAAGCTTATTATCGAGACACACGACGTCTCCGGGGAAAACCCAACCGTCGCGACACCCCCGCAAACATTATAAGGCCATAAATGACCCAATGGTCAGAACCGTAAGCTGGGTAGAGACCCTTGTTCAGCGAAGGGACGCCGACGGGCCCAACGCATCCCCACCACCGGAAGACTTCGGAGAGATATAAACCCCAAACGAAGGGCACAGGCACGGCAGAACGACGGAGAACGTGCGCGAGTGTAGAACATAAGAATACCCTAGTCAACGATAATCGAGCGAGTTTTGCCTTTTCCGCGTGATTTCCATCAAAGAACCTCAGAGACGCGAGTGAAATAAGAAGAGTTGCAGTACCTGTAAACATAGAAGTGTAATATAATTGATTATCAATCGATAGATATAAAGTGCTATTGCAGGAAAAGACGCGCGCTGCGTTTATTTGAATCTGTTTAAATTTACTTTCCTGATAACTCGTGCGGTATATTTTCCCAGAGTTTCGCAAGAGATAAATGATAAGGATACTAGCTTCCAAGCTATTCTAGATATAAACAAGCGCACTTTTATCTTTAGAGCCTAACAAAGTTTACTTCCAACACCTTCAATTATTCTTTAATTAATTTACTTATTCACATTCACCTTCGACCGAATTATTCAGCCGATTCCTCTAATGCATTTGTAGAGGAAACCTCTCGCTATCTTATCTAAAAGAAAAACAAAGAGGAAAAACTGAACTATACACGAAATCTGATAAAAATGTCTTTTTGCAGGTCACCTCGAGAGCCACGACGTCGTGAACGTCGCGAGTCCGCGGTGAAACCGTCCAGGAGCGCCGGCCGAGCGATGGCGAGCACGTCGGAGAAACCGAGCGCGGCGAAGCGCGCCGTGGACAAGGCGGCGCGCCGCGCCGAGCGCAAGCTCCAGCAGCAGCTGGCCCAACAGGCGGCCCAGCAGGCGGCCCGGCTCGCGGCCCAACAGTCGGAACCGCAGCCAGGTTGTTCCCATCACGAGAATGGCGGCAGCAAGACCGCCCACGAGGAGCGGATCCTGGAGGCGATCGACCAGCTGCGCCGGCGCAAGGCCCGCCCGGATGCCGACCGCATCTGCAACTACTTGCTGCGTAAGTTCTGCGTGGACGCGCGCGACACCATCGCCGACCTGCACCGCCTCATCGAGGAAGAGAAGGTCATCCAGGTGGACTACAAGGGCAACACCAGCTACAGAAACGCCTCCAAGTGGACTAGGCTGCAGCTCTATAAGAACAGGCCCGAGGGCTTCGTCAAGGAGAAGTTCAAATCCAGCATGATTGCCGGAGCCGTTGGCGAGCTCGTCATTGAGGAGCCCGATTATCTCGATTCGGGGGTGCCCGCTATCAGGTTAGTTCTCCGAACCTCACTGTTGGTTCTGATTTTTATTGTTGACTGTGCTTTATGTGTGGAGAGCCTGCACGTGTCGCGTTGAGGGATGATAACCCTAGAAAAAAAAATTACAAAACTCCTCTGTTTATCTTGCGATAACATTGATGTAGGTAGCTTGAATTTTCTTTTGGAGGATCAATAACAATAGCTGCACATGGGAGAATTGGTTGTATAAAGAAAATTGTTTGATAACGTAAAAATACACAACGGGGTTAAAAATACAGCGGTAAAAATAGTCTGTCCAATCGATTTCATTAAAACGGCTTCTTGGATTCTTTCATATTTGCATTCGACATTCGAGACTGACAAATACAGATCGGCACTCGTCCGATTATTGATCGGTCAACATCTTAGACGGCTCGCTGTGCTTTTATTTCATGCATTTTTCTCATTCGACACGAGCAGCGATAATAAAACGTTATATCTGAAAAAAAGAAGGAGAAGAATAACGGACGAGCGGTATTACGGATGCTAGGAACGAGGAATCTATACGAAACGCGCATAAATTTTATTGCCGGCGTAACCGCTCCTTAATGGTTTATGAATGGGAGAGAATTGGCGATAAAAAAATTGTAGCACTTTTTATTGAGGCGGTTTACGGAAACTGTTTTATTGAAAAATTAATATTCTGCCGTAAAATTGCGCTTGCATATTATTATCTGCTTCAATTATATATTGATCCAATTAAAACAGTTTGCTTTAAATTTAGTAAAAATTTTAAAAGGTATTAAAGTATTATTTTATTGAATTTTTGTCAGATTTTATAATTCGCAAGGAAATTCATTTCTTTTTCGTCATTTTACAAAGCGCCTTTTAAAAATGAATTTCAGAGGTAAATTCATGAAATACTTCAAAGCTTTTTCAATTTAATTAAAAAGATCCGTAGAATATTTAATATGTAATTTTAAATGTATTTTATTCCATATTGACCGAAGCGCAATTGCTCGTGGCGATCGTAAAACGTAACAGTCCCAGGATTTTAGATGAATGAAAGGGTGGACAGGGCGTAGCGCTCGATATAGGTTCTTATACCTTCTTTGTAGAGAAGCCCATCGCTGAACTAGAAAAGAGGTCGCGTGTATCTGTGCAGCATAATTCAATTGCCTCGTCTATTTGCTTATAGATCTTATAGTTTAGCTCGTTGCTAGTGTAGCCTCTGCTGCGAAGTGTACACACAGTTGCTGCTAGCGTCTACTCGGTCGCACTCTTTTAAAAAAAGCTCCCGCATATACTAAAAAGCGCGACGTCAAAAAGGCAAAAAATTTAACCTGCACGCGTGTCGCAGGGCGAATACGCGTGCGCATAGGTGCATACGTGCAGGCGCGATCTATTAGTAATCTGAAAATAAGTCCTACGTTTGTGAGTTAGCGTTTTTTTTTTCGGCCGGTGGAGGAACCGAAATTCCGAAAAGCAACGTTGCGTCACGTGAATGAGAATTTGAGGTGGGGAGTAGACAGCGGTGGAGGCGAACACGGAGCCCATGGGGACGATGTAAGTGCAGGATGTCGCTCGCGGAGTGGCAACGGACGATGTAAGGGTTAAAAATTCGATTACCCAGTAGAGGTTATGTTCGATCAAATGCAATTAACACGGTGGGTGGTGGTACACCGCCGGGCGCCTGTGCGGCAGGGGTCCTCGGTCTGCCCACGGTGCCGCTATGGCTGGGAGTCGAGCTCTACGTGGTCCTAACCTCCGCGGCGCGGCGATAGCAAAATCATTACGTCACTATTGTTGTTGTGTGCGCCGCGGTTATGAACCCGGAGGCCGGGGAACCATAAACAGTTTAAATGAGACGAGCGGGTGCCGCTGTTTTGCAGGTTAGTTGAGCAGCTGCTGGACGGTGTCTCAAACCCGACCTCGAGACGCATGGTGGAGGACTTCCTGAACAAGGAGGTGGCAAGCGGCAACCTGGCGCGGCTTGCCAATGGCAACTACTCCCTCGTCGACGGGAGCAACATGAGCACTGCCGGCCCAAGTAACGGCATCGCAGTGACAACCCAGCAGAATGGCGACGCTAGGCCGAAGGGACAGGTCGCTGGCCCGTCGACATCCTTCAAGGAGAACAGTAACAATCTGTACGAGGCCAACGATTACGAGGATTACGCCGACGAGAACGACTCCAGTTCCAACACACTCAAATCATCCAGGCAGACCAGCCCAAAGGAACTTGTGCCTATGAAAAAGGAGGACTGTTATGAGATAATTGTTGGCAGGAGACAGAATGATGAAGAGGATAATAAAGCCAAGGGTACTACTAATGGTTTGTTTCTCTTTTTTAATTCTTAATTTTATCAAGGTATTAAAGCTGTGTTTATAATGATTTGTTTTAATTTTACTTTATAGGAAAACTGGAGAATGGGTCTGAAAAGGATGACACTGTCAAGCAGAATGGCAGGTCAGTGAACTCTCCAAACTCATTAAAAGAAGAGTCAAAGAATCACACCGAGGGGCCACCTAGCAAAAAATCTAAGACTGAAAGAAAACAAAGGCTATGCGTGCGAAGTGATGATTCAACTGATTTACTTTTTAAATATGAGGATTATGGAAAAGAGGAGAATGATAAGAGAGATGATGGTAATGATAGACTTAGTGAAGATGGAGAAAATGATGCTGGTAGAAGTTCAACAAACCCATCACCAACACCTTCCAACAACAATGTTGGAGGTTTTCGCAGTGCTAGAAGAAAAGTAAGTTTATGCAATTTTAACACTTGTTCAAAAAAATATTTTCATGATTTACAGGCTGGAAATTAATTTGTTTTTATTTCTAGAGAGCAAAAAAAGTTTTTGACCCATCTGACAATATGGTAGTAAAACGAAAGCGAGGAAGATATTCAAATGCTGCAAAAGCTGCGTTACTGGCACAACAGGAAGCACAAGATTCAGCAAAAATTACTACTGTTAAAGAAACGCCCAAAGATCCCCACCGAAACTGTAGCCTGTGTTCAAAGGACAAACCAGAAGCTCTTACAGCATGTCGAGATTGCACCGTAAGAGGTAACTAAATATTTTATTTATTAATTTTTTAATTAATTTATTTTGAAACAATTAATGATTTTGATATTCTTAACAGCTCATCCATCTTGTATATACTCACCAGAAGAAATGGTCCACAAAACACATACAAGTTGGCAGTGCGAACGCTGCAAAACTTGCGTTATTTGCTATGAGACCTCAGAAGCGGGTCCATTAGCTACCTGTTTCAGCTGCGACGATTCTTACCATTATCCGTGCCACAATCCTCGCGTACCAGCGCCCAAAGCTAAATGGTACTGCCATGAATGTAATCAGAAGCAGCTTAAGCCAGGGACTCAAAATACAAATTCAAATTCAAATTGGAATAACACAACGGAACGGAAAATAGAGCCTGCAGTAGCCCTAGAACCACCAATTTTAAGTCCTCAAGTTTCGCCTACCAGAGTCTCATCTGAGCATGCGGATGATGATTCAAGGGATAATATTGATCCTAATATACCAGATGCGACAGATTGGTCATCAGAACAAGTGTATCAGTATTTTGCAAGACTCTTTCCCAAAGAAGCGGAAATTTTTAGGCACCATGTATGTACATTTTTTTAAACTTGTTAATTTAAAAAGTAAAGAAATTATAAAATACTTATCGAATAATAATTCACTTTTTAATATTTCAGGAGATCGATGGACACTCATTACTGCTTTTAAAACGAGCTGATGTACTTACTGGATTTGAATTACTTTTGGGTCCTGCTTTGAAAATTTATCGCCACGTCATAAAATTACAAGCGAGAAGAGATGATCATAGGTTATATTGGCTTTAGGATTTATCATATTCCAACGGCATCCCACCTGTTTACAAATTTTGTAAATTTTCTTATTAACAGATTTCCTTTTTTTGGTATTTTTGTCCATTTTTTAAAAATACTCAAATTATAAACGTATTACTTCTGTAAAAATTATATTAACTGCTGTGACATTTTTCATTTTAAGAAAATTTAAAAATTACTCTTAATAAGAAATAATAGATATATTAATATTGTAAATATTTGAAAAAAAGTAGTTTCAAATTTTCATTTTTTTAATTTTAAGCAACAAATACTTTTTGTATTTGCAAATTTTTGTTAAAAGTTGTTATAATACCTAATTTGTACACAGAAAATTTTTGTATCATACAAAAGATGTAAAAAAAGTCATTAGACTAAGGACTGTGAATCTTGTACAATAAAACAACGTTTTTCACCTAAAATTTCATGAGTTCTTTATTGATCTCTAATAATTCCGTAATCCATTTTTTTTATTGATACAATAATCTACAACATGGATATTTTTTACATCAATTCAATTCAATTAATCAAGTTACAACTTCAAAAGCTCTTGATATATTTTTATTTACGCAAGCAAAAAGAAATTTCCATAATCACAGAATGGAGGTTTATCACATTTCATTATTTTAATTAATTTATATAAAATAAATTGAAAAAAGCTAAGAAATCCAGTCATGTTTAAGTTGTTAGAGTTGACTACAAATTATTTGTACTAAATGTTTATAATTTACAGCTTGCATTTATGCTGCCTAATGCCATTTTTTTCGTTGTCTAAAATTTTCCATTTCATGCTATTTAACAAAAAAGTCGGCATGTAACTATTTAATTAAAGTATTGAATAACAATAGCTTAAAAATGTATTACATTAAAATTTAATCTTATAAAGGTATGACAAGATAAATTATGCAAGTGTCTTCTAGGTCTTACATTTGGTGAATCACATATAAACAATACAGCGTATACCACATTCATATTTTTGAGTAGAAGCCTAATTAACTGTTCATACATAATTAGACTTATATTTTCACAGGAATGCTGCTGGGCCACACATTTATCAATAAGTAGTAAAACTACTTGTTGAAATAAAGAGGTCACTAATAATATCTTAAATAGATATCTTATGAAATTAAGATAATCATACCTATAATGTACTATATTCTAATTATATTAATTATTACTTTGTGTAAGAAATGTATACAGAAGTTTAAGTCTTTGTAATAGTAGTACTTATTCAATTATTTTTTTTTAATTTCATTAAAAATCTAAAAATAGAACATTTTCAACAAAAAGAAGCACTTTGTTTTCACTTTAGTGCTTAATGCAACTCAGTTTGCAAAGTTTAAAAAAATAATCATACTTTCAATCACAAACTGATTTGGTAAAGTAGAGTTTACCCGATATAATTTGATTTTAGCTTAAAGTTAATTTCATCACACTTGTTTAAGTATGGATATTTCTTAATAAAAGTAGTAAATAAATCACATTATGAATGTTAAATCTAAACTTCCAAGGTGAGATCATTGGCAGCGACAACTTCACAATACTTGGGAGGTGGTTTTTTAAGCATGGGATTTTCTACTTCTTCAGGTAAATATATTGTGATCTTACTTGGAGTACTTGGATTGACTAGAGTTATTTTATCAATGGAATCATTGGATTTATCTGGAGATAAGCATAGCCAAAGAGCTGAGAGAGCTGCAGCAACAATAGCAAATCCTAGGAGCCAACGGGGAATTCCTGTATGGCGGGATGCGCATAGTAACCAATCTGATCCTGGTAAGGGAACTGATCTTTCATTATCTACCAAATACTCAGCTGACATGCCGTAATCTGCAGTCTAAAAGAAATATAAAATTTTAATAAAAATATTAATTTTCCTAATTGCTAGTTATAGTTATAAAAAATAAAAAATACCCCAGAATCAATGGGTACAGTTTTGAAATAAGTTTCAGACAGCTTAAAGTTTTTAACATCCCACCAAGGAATGCCAAGGTCTGGCATGTACAGTCTTCCTGAATCATCAGAAGCTTCATTATCAGGTGTATCGGAAGTCATCCATAAAATTTTGGGAGGTAGTCCATCGTCGATATGTATAGCAATTGAAAATGATGATAGGCCTTTGAATCGTTGATTGGCCATGAATGCACAGCCAATCCTGCAGGCTATCAAGTCTTGCAATACTACATAGGCTTCATTGCATGCTGTGGAGAAAGATATGACAGATGTTACTAAGTATCATAAGTCTGATACAATATTATAGAATGTAAAAAAAGATTTGAAAACTTGTTGATTGTGTGTACAATAAATTCTTTGTAGATATATACATAATAATTTCTTGTTCATCTAATGATAATGTTTGTCTCCATAAACAATTTCATACACGAGTAAATATTGAAGATAGTAATAAATTTTGCAATGATAAAAAAATTACTCTGTCAAGAAAGAAATGCCTCAAAGTGGACTATAAGTGTTGAGTTTTATCAAAGTACTGAACTTACAAGAGACGCAAGCATCTAGGCTGCTGTTCAGATTAACACTGGGCTCCAGCTCTCGATGAAGATCCACAAGATTAAAGAATCTGCAACCCCTCTGGCAGCAAGTAGTGACGTACTTTCCTTCGGGATCAAGCTCTTTCTGTGATATCAACAAAGGCCATTAAAAATCCGCTCGAATCGCGAAGAAAGGAAACGAATAACAAAGACAAAGTGTGCAAGAAGGGCGAAAGAAAAGTACATTTGTAAGTGGTAAGGGTGCTCCCTTGCAACTGTTGACGCAAGGATCCTCCGGTTGGGCGACATTGTAGAGGACCTCGGCGCGGCTGAACCTCGGCAGCAGCAACGGCAGCAACACAATCGGCAGCAGTTCTCTCCAGTGCCCCATGTTTGCACCCCCTTGCAGTGCGGATCGCAACGAAGTGGTGAGACGCAGATTTCGCGAAGTCGCGGTGGCGGCGGTGGCGGCTCTCCCACTCTCCCCCTGTCCCTCGCGAAAAATAGATCAATATACCTGTATATAGATATAGGCTCCGCTCGGGCTTGAGCAAATCGCCACTCCGGAGCCGCACGGCGTTGGTGTGGTACGCGTACAGTGTACACACTTTGTGTGCGCGCGGACGGGTTCAACTCGATGCTTTGGCGCCGCTCGCTGCCGCCGCGGAAAATGCGCGTTTACGTAAGATTCTGTAGGTGATACGACGGCGTCGCGTCGACGACTCGGGAGATAAGGTGGGTGCGCAGCCTAGATGGATCGCCGGGTCTCCTTCGCCGTGCAGGTAGTGCGCAAGAAGCCAGTGTTGTACCGACGAGACTAGCAGCCGCCGCGCCCCGCAAGGCCGCAACACGATCGCCACGGCCCCACGGCAAAGGGCTAGGTGTACGCACACCTATGTATGGGGTCGCAGCTGGAGTCCGCGGGAGATCCGCGCGGGCCGGTCGCCTTTTAGGTTAGGCGCGGCCGATCGCTCGTCTCGCGCGCGTCGACGACGCTGCCCACTCAAAGTCGGCCATATAGAGGAAACGAGGAGGAGTGTAGCCAGCTCCGCGCCCGACCAGCCGCAACATGGAGATCTACGATCCGGACGATGATGCGCTGAACGAAGATATTTTTGGGGACCTAGACCCGGTCACGTGGATGCATCGCGAGGACAATTTATACGATCCGGACGACATCAACATGTTCTTCCACCGTGTCGATTCGGACCAGATCATCTACGAGGAGAAAAAGAAGTGCAAGTACATCGGCAAGTACGTTATGGGCGACCTGCTGGGTGAGGGCAGCTATGGCAAGGTCAAGGAGATGCTGGATTCTGAGACTCTGTGTCGCAGGGCTGTGAAGATTCTCAAGAAAAAAAAGCTCCGGAGGATACCCAATGGAGAGAGCAATGTACAAAGGTAAGGGGATCGCAATGGGAGTTTAAAGGGGGTTTTTATCTTTGACTCTTCTATTTTTCACAGGGAAATACAGTTGCTGAAGGTGCTGAAGCATAAAAATGTTATCGGTCTAGTGGATGTGCTTTATAACAATGAAAAGGAGAAAATGTACCTGGTCATGGAATTCTGCGTCGGTGGTCTTCAGGTATCTACTTGTGATAATTCTTTTAATTTTTCTAGTACAATTTTTTACTTATTTGTTGGGCCTCCTAGAAAGCTTTTTCAATGTTTTACATTTGGGAATCACAAATTGGTTATATTATACAAATATTCTATTTTTATGTTGATATTAAGGATTGCAAGAAAACATCATTTAACATCTAAAATAATTATATTATTAATATGGAATTTTTAATATAATTAAATATATTTATAGGATATGTTAGAGAGTACGCCCCATAAAAAGTTTCCTGTATGGCAAGCACATGGTTATTTTTGTCAGCTGTTGGATGGTTTAGAATATCTTCATGGTAAAAGCATTGTTCACAAGGATATTAAACCTGGAAATTTACTTCTTACATTAGATGGTACTTTGAAAATTAGTGATTTTGGAGTGGCAGAGGTAAACTATTAATTTTGTATTAGGTATAAATTATTTTTCATTTCAGTAATCAAAAACTAAATTCTTTTACTTAATTTAGGCTCTAGATATGTTTGCTCCAGATGATACGTGCACAACAGGTCAGGGATCACCAGCTTTCCAACCTCCTGAAATAGCTAATGGCTGTGAAACATTTGCAGGTTTTAAAGTAGATATATGGAGTAGTGGTGTTACATTGTAAGTTTTTTTATTATTTAAATTTTATATTTTAAATTGAAATTTTCAAAAAAAATATCAAACTTTTTATTATATTTCAGGTACAACATAACGACTGGTGTTTATCCTTTTGAGGGTGATAATATTTATAAATTATATGAAAATATTGGTAAAGGAGAGTATACCATTCCAGAAGAAGTCGATGATGACCTTAGATCGCTTCTTCAAGGGATGTTACAAAAGGAAATTGAGAAAAGATTTACGTTACAAGAGGTTAAGCGGCATACTTGGACCACTTCTAGACCTTCGAAAACCTTGGAAACAGTACCTATTCCGCCTTTGAGAGGAGGAGATGAGTGGCACACTATGACTGTATTACCGTACCTCATGCAACATCATTATGGAACTGACAATAACCCTTCTTATGTCACAGAGCGAGAGCTTAATGGTAATCATTCATTTGTAGCATTGATTTTTTAAACAAATATTATAATTTTATTTTGTCAGAGTTGGGTACTATCACACTAATTAAAAATAAAAGTTTTGATTAATTTTCATATTAGAGAAATTATTTTTTTTTAAATGTGCAACATTTAAATTAAATAAAATTTCAAGTGTATGATTATTAATTACAATGGATATTTTCACACCCAACTCTAAATTTTTTTTACAATTTTTCATACAGACGAATTCTGGTAATCGAAAAATTGCACTCACACAATTGTTGCAAATTCATGTCAATTTCATTTAAGTGAAAAGATCAGCGAGTTCCAAACTGAGATCTCGCTGTTATTGGTAAGTGAGTTGATAATTCTGCAACGTTAGGGTTTTTGAATTTCTGCATTTGACATTAACATTTTATTGTGCGCAAATAAGGAATTTTTTAAGTATAGCATTTCAAGTGCCTGAAATAACTTTTTTTAGAGGATAGATCGACAGTTTTTTTTAATTTTGTATTACAGATAGTAATTCCAGAACGGACCGTCTTTGGTCTAAGAATTTCATGGTATTCTTGTCGAAAACTTGCATCATTTTATAACAATCACGTGAACAGCTCAGTTTTGGATTCTGGAGTTACGTGCGCGTACGTAATGTGGGTAGATGATGAAAAAAAAAACGTTTTGTCATGTCTAAATCCTATACCATTTAATTGGGTATAGAGTTGAGAGTTGCCTCATAATATATAAACATCTGCATGTGAATAACAAGGAAATGTTTTATCATTGAATAATTATTGATAAATTGATAATATTATTATTAATAAAGTAAGACGTTTTGTCCTTTTTACTAATTCTGAATGTAAAATTATATGGAATTACTAATATCAAAGCAGTAAATGTGTATTGTCTAGAGATATGTGCAATGAAGGATATGTTTTAGAAATTAAATCGAAATTTTAATTTTAATATTATGGGTTCCATGAAATTGTGAATGTTGGGTTCAGTATACTAAAAAGAGGAATGCATGAATCTGAACGTTTTAACCAATCAAACTTTGTAATCTTAATAATTAAATTTATTAAATTTTCAGAGGAAAAAAGAAAGTTGGATGCAGAAAAGCAGCAAGAGAAGGAGACAAATAATCTTGAACCTACTCATCAGAATAAATCCAATGGAAGACAAGGTGGCAAGCTAAGATGGCGGAAACCAATATCTTGCATTGGAGTAAAAAAATTCTCATCGTGTAAACCTTCGTGATCATTCATTTCACTTATTAGCTCGCCTGATGCCACTCAAATTTGGCTGCCAGTTAAAACTGTGAATTCATTTCTTTGCACTACAGAGACTGTTCAATAGAAATGATACATCGAGAGTGCTGAATACTGCGCGAATAGTTGCAGAAGGCCCCAAACTAGTTACTTGTAAATGCTTTTGTGATATTCCTGTACAGTAGGTTTAAATTAAATAGCTTGTTTAACTAGAACTCAGACGGAAGCGCAGGTACGTCGAGTCTTCTTCTTTTTACTAAAGTGAGTTTTTATACGTGCAGTGATCAAATCGAAAGTACGATTCAATTACAATTTTTCAAGTATGTAATGTGTTTTTAAAATTTTCTCAATACACATTTTTTAGTTTTTTTATCTACCTGTTTATTTTTAAAACTAAACATGAAAAAACATTTGATAAATTATTAGTTGTGGACATACATGTACAGTTGAAATTAATGTAAATTTTAGAATGACTCTAAGTGTGTGCCATGACGAAAATTCGCTTAAATATTTTTTTAATGCGTTTTACATCTGAACGAGCACTAATAATTGATTTTTACACAACTACCAATCTCTTATCTCGTGTACATTTTGTCTTTGTAAAAAGTATCAAAACCTCAACATCTGAAGTATGCAGCACTCTACTCTTCGCACTGCGAAAAGAGTACCTTAATTTTTTGCAAATGGAACTGATATTAAGTTTTTACACAAAGCACAAGCGGTAATAATAAACAATATGAAATTTTAACGGAACTGTTACAGAAGCTCAGTATTAATAGATTGTACGAAGGAACGTAAAAGGAAAGAAATCATTTTTGCATTTTAATCGTGCGTGTCTGAAATTTAACGAAGTGTAAAAACGAACTAAAAAATTTTACAGAAAACAAAATAGAAATTCATATCATTTACATTGATCTGAATATTGTCTGACCTACTGCCATTATTTGAATATAAAATTAAAATTAGATTATTCAAGTGTGGTTACTTATTATTGCTTTCTCATAGAGCTAAAATAAGTTTCTTTTCTTAGTTTTTGTTATAAAAGCATTCATTTAGGCTAAGGGAGCTCAAAAAAGTACTTTTAAAAAAATATATCTGCATGTATGTAATTATGTTAATCGTCCGTAACTATTTTGTAACGACACCATGAAATCACTCTAAGTTTTGCACAAGGATTGAATTATTTAAAACCCTCTTGAATATTTGACGGGTTTATTATTTTCGACTTTAAGTAAATTTAAGTCATTTGAATACGCTAAAAACAAGTAAAATTTGTTTATTATTTTAGCTTTTATTTATCATTATTATTTTATATTGTTTCTTTTTATTAGAATTTGATGTCCTATTAAAAAGGACTTATAAGATCTTATAAGATCTTATAAAATCTTATAAAATGTATGTGCAATACTATAAAATGCACCAATTTGTAAAGTTTTATAAGACCTTATATAAGGGTATAACTTTTATTTAAAACTTATTTTTGCAAGATATTTATCTATTTCTGTTATAGATACTTTTCGCAGTGATCTCTATGAGAAAGCATAGTGCCGAAGCAGTTGACAGTCTTTTTAAAAATGGAATAGATTGTGAAATGCTTTGTAAATTTATTAGCTTGATTTTCTTTCTTAAGATATACTGTAAATGTAAGCTAAAAAGAGTGCGATTGTAAATATGTTGTTAATCTGTCATATGGTGAAAACTGAAAAGTGAAAAAAATGTGGTTACGAATCGGTAATGGTACTTATAATTTTTGTGCAAAGTTCAATAATATATATTTTAATATAAACTTTAAATCATTAAGTTTGATTATTTGACGAGTTAATTGTTTCATTTGCCAAAATGTTGAAAGTTGATAGCTTAAGAGATACAATATTTTCATTATGCGATAAAAATTTAATTGTCTATTTGTAAATATATTGCAATGTGCAAAAAAAGCGTTTAAAGTATTACAAAGAAATTATAGTTCAGGGATGTCGAGTAATTGCAATTTAACTACATTAACCTTGTTCTTTCATTGAAGGTATAATGATAAAAGACATCTCTTTGTTAAAAATGGAAAGAAAGTAATGTGCCATACAATATTTATTAAATTTTATTATTTAAATGGAATGAGACAATACAGAAAGGATTGAAATAAAAGGAACCAAAAAGGTTCACCAAGTATAAAATATGTCCTTTTTCTTTTTGCACATATGAAATTACGTAATTCCTCTATCCTATTTAGGAGATTTGAACATCAATTGAAGTTTTGTTGAGAATCATTCGTATTTTTCCACTTTGTAAATCTCACTCAAATTTCTCGATAAAAAATTTTTTAAATCAGATAGGTGCATTAAAAATGAAAAATGTACCATTAGACATTATTACTTACATTTATTAATTATTGGAAACAAACGTGAAAAAATTATTTCCTATAAATTACTTAAAGTAATCGCACCATGTAGATTTTTATTTTTTTAATTGTAAAGTATAAAAATATATTATCCAAACTGTGGCAAAGACGGAATAAGACCAGCAACTTTATCGCCGAAATTTAACGGATTTCTGAAAAAATAAGTAAAATTTGATATTGTCAGATTGAGTAAATATACTGCTGTAATAGGTATTGAACTTACAAATCACCAAGTGCGCTTAATATATCTCCAACACATCCAGTTTGCACTGGCAATATAACTAGATTAGCTGCCTTAATAAGAGGAACAGTTGCATCAACAGGAACTTTTTTAATTTTAAGATCCTCATTGAATTCCAAATAATTCGATGCAGATTTCGAGCTGGGCCACGTAATTCCTTGCAACAGAGTGTCTTTTTCGCCATGTGGAGTAGGATTGCTATAAATATAAATATTTCATTTATGTATTCACAATATTTTTTTAGAAAACTAATTATATAAATCCAGCATATTGAGTGCAGAAAATGATTTTATACAAAACGAAAAATTTCTTAAATAAAATATCCCTCATTTGTTAAAATGAGACACTATGACTATAGACTTCTGGGAGGATTTTTGTAATGAGAATGGTGTATTATATGTATATAAATACATATATTTACTATTTAACACACAAATTTTTTGTACTTTCGTAACTTACCCGTATTTTGCAAAATTAGTCCATAGACGAACCATTCTTTTTCGCGTAATAAATCCAGGATCATTTGGCGTAAGTGTCAGATTTGTTACTGGCATGTAAAATAAGTATGCAAAATCGTCCCCATGAGCCGTACCTAAAGGTAATTTAAATTAGTACTATAAATTGACAAAATAATTATAAAAATTATAGTATTAAAAGAATAAAAGACCATTAAGTTGAATGTTGTATAAAATTTTGTGAAGCGATTTTTCTGATTTGAAAGAAAATCGATAATAGTAAACTGGTTGTCCACTTCGAGCTTGAATTAACGTTTGTTTCAGATCAATTCCTGCTACGAATAAAACATCCGATACTTCCTGCAAAAATGTTACTGTAATTGTACACTTATCAACACGCAATTAGCCTATTTTCCTATTTTCCTCACATTAATTAGTCCCATTACTGCATCGTTTGTTAATTCCATTGTTCCATCAGAAATTGCTGACACAATTCTCTTAGTAATTGGCAAAGTAACTGGGAATTTTGAAGGGAATTTTTTTACAATGCTCGTTGCAAAATCTACTACATCCACAATTGATTCGACACCTATTAAATTAAAGTTGACTTAGTTTTTTGTAAAGACCTGTGGCTATACTGACTTCACCTCCTTACTTACTTCCAGCGAAAAGTAATACTTCATTAGCTGTAAAACCAGTGAGATGAGGGACCTTATAGAAATTGCCGGAGACGTATTTCCAGTAAGCGCATTTGGTAAAAAATTTTTCTTCATTTTTGGCTACTTTGGTGTCTTCTATGGTAGGTTTAAACGGTGGATTAGCCTGCAAATGAACGAAAATTCGGCATAATTTCTCGTATGGTGTTTAAAAAAAAAGGAACAAATTTTTAAAAAAGATTTTACGATTCCCATCCCTTCAGCCGTTTTCATAAGATCAACAGCGGGTGTTTCATAAAGCTTTTGAAGTACTTTTTCTTTGTCGGTCGTTGTTGTTCCCAATTTTTTGGCAAGCGTGAAAGCTTGCTTTACCGCCTGCTGGGGTGTATAGAAACCCCAAGGGCACAATGGAGCAGCACTCATAGATATCGAACGATGAAACAGTCCTTCAATTCAAATTCATAAATTATTTTCTTTATTACCTTTAAAATAATATTCTTTTTTAACACTAATATTATTATTTGAATTACCCTCGGACATATCGGATAGTCCATGCATATCTACAGCCACACCGCCTGCACTTTGTCCAAATATCGTAACATTATCCGGGTTACCTCCAAATTTAGCAATATTTTCTTTCACCCAGCGTAAAACCAAATTCTGATCTTTTAACCCAGCATTCCCAGTTGCATTTTCATGATCGAGACTCAAAAAACCTATAAGAGTATTTTTGATAATTTTTTTGAGTATTTTTAATAAATTATTTTCACTTGTATTTTAAGTAGAAAGAAAATAAAAAATAAATTTTTTATTTACCTAAAGGTCCTAATCGGTAATTGAATGTCACAAGAACAACGTTTTCCTCTATGATAAAATCAGGGCCATACAACGAACTGTTTCCATATCCACCCTTGAACGTACCACCGTATATCCATACCATTACCGGTAGTAGTGATGCCTCATCTTCGAAATCAAGCTGCAAAATTAATTAACTTTATAAAAAGTAGGTTAACTATGATTTTTAATGCATTTTATGGCCATTGTATTATATACCTTAGGGGAGTAAACATTCAAATACAGGCAGTCTTCGGATCCAGTGTACTTAGTGTTATAAATGAAATCCTTTTGAACACAGTTGGCTCCTTCGATTGTAGTTTTAAGTACATCTTTCCAAGGAGCCTTCGGTATTGGCGGCTAAAAGAAACAATTTCAAAACTCAAAAGTAAAAATAATAATTGAATTTCATTTTTTGGCCTGTTAATCGTTTCTACACACTTTTCTTAACTGACCAAGCCTTTCTTCGAAAATTTGTTTAAAAATTTTAAAGCTATACCTTGAATCTTAGATATCCAAAAGGTGGTTCCGCGTAAGGTATACCCTTAAAAGAAGAATACTCCTTGGATTCCGTCACAGTTTTTAAAACTTCTCCTTGCACTGATCCAGCAGTAGTTTTCACCACAGGTGTCAATTTCGATTCGACTCCAATCAATATCCCAATTAGTACAATAATATGGATTGTATTCATTGTTGATAAATAACTTTGTTATTTTCGAGTTGATCTGCGTAACAATTATAATTATTTGCAACTTGTTATTAAAAAAATGTGTGTTGTTGTTACCCCAATTAAACTGGCACTGTTTTTCAATGACTGGACTAATAGCTAAACGGGTTCGAACATTTATGTAGTGAATAGAGCAGAGATAGCGTTAATAGTTCTGTGATAACATTTTTTTTGTTTTGTAATACCATCAGTATCATTGGACAATGTACTGTGTAACCGCACAAATTTTAGAGCAACATTTAAAAGTTGTAGCTTTATAGACTGATTAAATTAATTTTTCATATTATATATAAATTTCCAATTGATAGCACGTGCGGGTACCCGCAATACTCAACGATGTACGTGTGCTTTGACGTTCGTACAATCATAATAGACCGTTTCTTATTACATCAGAACTATAAGTATAAGAAAGTTCATGAGATTTATGTCACGGATTCTTACGAAACTTTGGGGAATTCCAAATAACAATGTTTTGATGTATCAAAATAGGAGGAAAGGTCTATAAGTGGTACAAAATGTTTAAAGTAAACAAAATGTTCAAGAATATAGTAAAATTATTATCTTGACCAAAACTTTTTAATTTATTTTTCGACAGAAACTCGGGATCTACGTAAGATATAGCGATTCAAATAAAAGAAAAGAAAATAAACAAAATGTTTTGAAAATTTAGCACTAAAAATCTGCTGGATTAGTAAAGTAGACTATAAAATAGACACAATAGTAGTAAATTCCGATCTTACCGCTGAATTGGCAGATGGCTAACTAACTGATTATAGACTTTTTCTTTTCAAAGCTATTCTAAATTAGAAGTGGTGGGAGTTAACATCAATCCACATCATGGCGCCACATACACACAGAAAATCTCCAGCTGCTTAGCTGGCACTGTAATGCTAATTACTTGATTAATCAGTTTAGTGTATCATTGCACTGAAAAACAGCGTAGGAAAATTTGCTATATATTCTTGGAGGTGGGGGATTACAGCCTTGAGATGTGAGAAAAATTACCATAATTATTGGTATAATTGAGGTTTTTGTTTTAAAAGTTGCCATCATAATTGCAAATTTTTTACAAAAACTGTAAGTTTCCTAGAATTTTCGTATTTGTTTTACATTTCAAGAACGTTTACCACTATAAACAATTTATTATAGTAAATTTTCCTTCATAAAAATTTATTGTTACTGCATGCACTGACTGTTAAATAAGTTAAATATTTCTCAATTAAACGCGAAGTTTTTAATGCAGATTTAGAAATATTTATTTTCCTATTTCAGTGAATTATTAATAAATGGAGATTAAAAACTTATATTTAATATTAAATGTGTCAACTAAAATTACAATTTTCATTAATTTTTTCACATTTCTTTCACAATTTCATTGAAGTGTTGGCTGAAGCAGTACTATCTAAATCAAACAAGTGGTGCTTCTTTTAGAAGAACACGATAATTAAGGCTATATTTCATATTTAAAACTGTATTTAATTAAAGATTTTATTGTCTTAGGGATTCTTTACTTTTTTGATAAATAGCTTACGCATAATGTCTTAATTATCGTCTATGATCAATAAAATTGAGCCTACCAGCTGTAATAGTTGGAATATTTTTATATTAAAAATTGCTATTCTAATGGAGCGGTATGTAAATGAAATAGAGGAAGCTACGTGTTCAGTGAATGATAAATAATTTTTATTTTTTTTTGTTTTTATATAACAATATACTTTTTATATAACAATCATTAAATATTGTTTTGATATTACTCTGGATATTTTAGTCAAGTATGAATTAACGATTTTAAAATTAATGAATTTTTAACTTATTGTTTCAGTTTTCATGGCAATAAATATTTAAGACAACTAATAAATAATACTTATTTACATTTATCAAAGCTAATATATTTTAGCCAATAATATCCTTTATATCGTCTATAACGTTAGAAATTACATTTTTGGTACATTCATTTAGTATGGGAGAAGTTCCAAGGCCGGCAACCTCGTAACCTGCCACAGAAGCATCTATTGGTCGCAAACCAACAGTAAGGTTTCTATTAATTTCTAAGTGCCTTCCAAGAAGTCCTGAATTGGGCCATGTTACACCTAATAAGGAGTCACTGGTACCGTTTGGTGTGGGATTTCTGGAAGCAAAAGTTATCGGTAAGAAAATGAGCGATTTATAAAAAATAATGAAAAACCTTAAGTGCAATTACCCGTATTTAGCGAAATTCGTCCACAATCGAACCATTCTCTCTCTCATAAGTGCAATATCTGGTTGATCCAGAGGTAAATTCACTTGAGGTCTGTAAAGTATGTATGGTAACTCATCTTCATGCCCAACGCCTAAAAATTTACAATCAATTGTAAATAAAGAAATTATACAACAAAAATTTTTTAGGCTTGATTTTCTACAATCGATAAAATTCGATATAGCTTATTATACTGAAATAAAATTATTTACCATTCAGATCGACGCCGTTAGATCTGTGGGCGGAATAATTTGAATTGAAAGCAAATCGATAATAATATATTGGATTATCATTGTGTATTCTCATTAATTTCTGTTTCGAGTCTATTCCTGTCTCGAAAAATAAATCTGATGTTTCCTGAAAAATATTATTAATATTTAGAAACAATCAAAATGATTGCGAATTTTTCTTTTTATATTCTTTCAATAATAATTGTAACAGCATTTTAAAGTAATCACCTCAATCAACTGGTACACCGCTACTTCCGATAATTCTGAAATCGATTCAGTCGTTAGTGAAGCAATTTCCGTAAGGAAAGGAAGTTTAATAGATAAGGTAGCATTTTTAACCGACTCTAATGCAACGTTACTCATGTCAAGCAAATCACTAACACCTGTAAGCAACAATTGTTAATATTGTAAACTTCAATTTATGATATTTTTTATATTGGTTTAATTATGTAAAAGATCGTTTTAGTTATTACTTCCAGCAAATGCCACAGTTTCATTAGAAGTGAAACCCATCATATGTGGACCTTTATTATAATCTCCAGTAACATATTTTTTAAGTGTGCATTCTGTTAAGAATTTTTCTTCATCCTTAGCAACAGAAGTGCTCTCTAATGTTGGCCTAAATGGAAGCTACAAATAGCAATTGCATGTTAATCAAATTATTTTTCTGAAGCATTTTCGTCTGCAGAAAATGTTTCTACACAAATTTCTACATAGACATCTTTCCTACGGGAAATATATGATTGGATATTTACCAATGGAATATCGTTTGTTTTACTTATAATGTCTTCAGCTGATGCATTTAATAGAGCCTTTAGCAGTGTATTTTTGCTCACAGTAACTGTTCCTAAAAGTGACCCAAGGGTAAACGCTTGTTTTTCAGCTTCTACTGAACTTTGGAAACCCCAGTATAAACAAAGAGGTGATCCACTCATAGCAATGGAGCGGACAAAGAGACCTGTAATAATATTTTTAATACATTGTTGATACTGTGTTAAAATAAGTTTCCGTAATTGCAAATTTATTTTACCTTCGGACATATCTGATAGAACATGATAATCAACAGCAACGGAACCAGCACTTTGACCAAAAATGGTAACTTTTTCTGGATTTCCTCCAAACTTAGCAATGTTTTTCTGAACCCATCGGAGAGCTAAATTTTGATCCTTGAATCCGTAATTTCCGGTAGCATTTTCATGATTCAAATTTAAGAATCCTACGAGGTATTTATTCAAAAGTTTTACCAAGTGATAATTTAATGGATAATAAATATTAATTATAATATAGTAGTACCGAGTGGCCCAAGACGATAATTAAGTGATACCATAATGACGTCCTCTTCCAGTATAAAATCTGGTCCGTAGTAAGACGCATTAGAGTTGCCAGTTCTATATGCTCCACCATGTATCCAGACCATTACCGGTTTTGACAATGATTCATTAAAGTTTGTCTAAATAGAAAAAATTATTTTTACCTTAATGCAAATTCAGAATATTGATTAATGATACGAAAATAACATTACGTGGGGTGTAAAAACGTTAAGGTACAAGCAATCTTCAGAACCGACTACCGATGAACTTGTACTATTGTATTGAATACACATGCTGGCATCTGAGGTAGCATTTAAAACATCTGTCCATTTTTCCTTTTCTACGGGAGGCTACAAATGATGTGAAATTGTTGCTGTAATTTTTAAATATCGGTGATACATTCGTAATTGAAAAAATTTTACCTTAAATCTTAGATTTCCAACAGGTGGTTGTGCGTACGGAATTGCTCTGAACGATGCATACTCGAGAGAATTAAGCACAGTTGTTAAAATTTCACCTCTCACTGGTCCGCTTTCTGTTTGCACGATAGATGTCAATTCCGATTCTCCTTTGTCGATAATTCCAATTAACAAAAGGCATGATAACAGCAGATTTATTTTCTTCAACATTTTCCTTCTTTATCAGCTATCGAATTATACAATCAATTTTATAAAGTATACTGAACAATTTAATTAAACTAAAACTGAAACATACAGTGTATTCATTATAAACGAAAAACTGCACCAATTGTCAAGTGAATTTTGCCAGACAAGCAAAAAGTTAAAGCTTTAAAGTCTATTTATATGCGGATATCTTACGGAACGAATTGAATCAAACATCGTTAATCACCATCTAAACATAATAAAAATTTGTGAATTTTCCACAGTCATTATATAAAGTAAATCCAGCAACAGCAAAAGAATAACTTTATTTTGACACGTGCAGTTTAACTGGATCCATGAATAATGTATTCTTCGAAACTCTGATAAGGTATATTCTTTATACTTCCTTTTAATATTTCACTGTCAAAATTATTAAATGGGCCATAATTCCGAATCGAAAGACAAACAAAGAAGCATACCTACGCGACAATAGTAAGGTAAACTGGTATTAGATGAAAAGTACATAGAGAACATGTAAGTAGTAAAAAATATTCCCAATTACATTTACTCTTATTTATTTTTATAATAAAATGATCTAAAAATCGTCTAATGAGAAGCGAAGTTGCATATAGACAGAGCGATTACCCATCAAATAGTGTTAACTGTGCCCAGCACTGTTTAGCTTTGGAGATAGGTCGAGGCATGTATAAGTTACGTTCCCTACCAAAGTGCCGGTTATAACGGACGCAACATGCGAATTGTAAAAAAAGAGCAGCAAAGTTGTTCCACTACTTATATCGAGTGTTAAAACGTGACAGATTGTATAGACCGACCGACCGTCCCCTCGGCTTCTTTTCAAAGTACAATACTACTTGAGCTTCATAAAAGTGAACCTTACGTAAAGTTGTTCTATAAGAATCTATCTTAGCTTACTTTTAACAAATTAGCTCACTTTCTTATTAGATTTTTAATATATTTTTTTACTCACAAATATAACATTTTACTTACCAAAATTCGAAAAATGGCAGTAGTTATAGGTTCATCGCAATTTTGCTTAGAAAATAAACCTGCAAGCCTTTTATATTGTCCACTACCTTACAGTAATTACCTTCAAAGTAATTTATTGACTTTCAAAATGTTGCTGTGACATTATTTATGTGAAACTTGTTATGATCATTTTTTTAATTAACACATGTATACAAATGTTTACGCATAATTAGGAAGGATAAAAGCAGACATAACATATGAGTAATTTCAATTTTAAATTTACATAATATTTGCTTATTATGCTTTTATTTTACTAATTGTTATTTTTAATTAATTTTGTTGTATTAAAATTTTCTTTCCTTTAAAATTCATAAAAAAATGAGGAATAAAATAAAAGGGATAGACAACAATAGGATAGACGGTGAGATAAAAGTAAGAAAACACACCATTAGTACATTTTTTTCTACGTTTCTATTTATTATGAAAATATAATACAAAACATCCTATGTCATATTACATAGATAACAATGCTCAATTAACGTTTTTTCCATTTTTGTCGCATAACATTACCATCCAACACCGTCTGAACCGCATCGGCCCTAGAAGTATTTTTTTTTGGGTTTTTTCATTTAATGTCTCTTCGTCTTTCACATTTTTCAGTGGGAAGGCCCGATAAAAGATAGAGATAGAAGTACAAGTTTAAACACCGTAAGAGACTTTTTTCTCGAATAGAAATAAACAATCAAAACAATGGCTGGTTGTGTTATCGAAACTCACGGTAGTTTGGATTTACTCTATTTTGCTCAGTTTTTCTGTTTTTTTTAAATTTTTGCCCAAGTTCATTTTTTCGTCGCTCTTACTTCTTACATTTCTATTTTGGTGTGACTTGTTCTTTTTTTTAATTTTATTTTTGGTTTTACACGTAGCAGCGTCGATGCACAATGGAGTTTTGTATTAGAGCTAGTTACAAATAATACAAACGTATGTAAATATTCATTATTAATATAAATGAGTTTCTCTTAATGAGAAATTGAAGCTTAAGTTTAATCATCTAGCGTCACTATCGTTTCGTTATTTTCTGTAATTTTTTTTTGTTTATTTCACACCGTTCTACGATACTTCTACGTCATTTTTTGTTATTTAAGTGGCACTCGCAAATTCTCTCTCGATTCGTCAGCCACGAAATCCTTTCCCAGTTGTTAAACGATACTTTTGTGTTTTTTTTTTATCATTTTCGTTTAAGTTCCTATGTAACACGAAATAAAGAAACCGCGTGAGTTTAGTTTGCTCTTTTTTCTTTATAGTTTCGTCGTTCTTTTCTTTCGTTTGAAAATGGACGGAAAACTCTAAAAGTACCTGTGTATCACTTGCAAGTTCTCTGCACTTGGGGGTAGAGAAACAACTAATGGGTTCGATTGAGAGATTTAAGAAAATAAATTTTCGACCAATCGAGAGCGTTGCAACCACTAAATGAAATTTTATCTACAATATTTATTTAGCCTTCTACTGTTTTTATTAGTCTACATATCACTACCTTGTAGGCGAACCTCCTCCACTCGAACTTTTTTCCCCTCACGTAGCATCTATAAATAACCTTGTAATAAGGCAAACAGTGTCCATAATGATTTTATTTAACAACAATCTTTTTTCTTTTAGATTAGAAAGTATTTAAAAAAAATGGTAGCTTATCGTGAAGCTAATGTTTTATGTAACATTGATTAATCCTCCAAATTAAAGTTCATCAATTCATCAATGTATTTAATCAGCATTTCGTTGCCTCGTTCAATAACGAATTGGGTTTCAGGGCGAGGTAAAGAGTTTCTCTTTCGCTAACGAAAAATACTTTCCACGGTCGTGGAAAGTTTTGAAAAAAGTCCGAGTTTTCAGCCTGGAGCAGCGTACTTAGGCATTACAGTGTTTTATTCTCTACCGTCTACGCAATCGCTACGTACAGTTAGCACTATACGGTTAGAATAATTTTTTTTTATTGGTAATTATCATCATACGCTAATATTTAATGTCTCATCGGTGTACGACGTGACGGCGCAGTTTTCTTTATTTTAAGCACACGTTTTTTTACGTCCTTACCTTTTCGATCCCTTTGCATTTTACGCCCCATTACTGTCACGGACCAGCTACTCGCTTATTATTTCAAAAATCCATGCAATTTACAATTCAAGTCGATTGCTTTTTATCTGCTTATTAAGTACTTCTTATAATGCAACCTATGGTTTTTTTCATCCCGAGCAGTGTAGTACGAATGTTGTGTCAATTATGTTTATGTTATTTTATCTTTTAAGAAGCAGTAGCTGTTTGATTAATCGTTATTTTTTTTTACTTTTAAACTGTTAAAATCTATATTGCTCTTTGTATTGCTTTAGTGGCAGTACAGCCCTACGTCAAAGTAGCATGTAATTCTGGGTTGGATGATACATTTGAAGTTTAGTTGAACTAACGGAAATGCGTCCTAATTATACGCGATATTGCAGCGCTACATTTCGTGTATAATGTTTTTTCCGCAATTAAAAAAAATGGTATTGTTCGAGAACAATATTTTTTTGCTTTGTAACATTATAATTTTTGCAAAATAGCGTGTTTTATATTGACTATCAGTTTTTGCATTGTTACATTTTTCGATGGAAAATTATCGATGCAATAAATATTACAATTTTCATTAATAGTTTTAACAAAATAACATTTGCATTATTACACAAGGTAAATGAAAGCATTCGTCGCTGCAATGTTATAAGTTTAACTTTAATATCATTCGCTTTCGCATGCATGCACTTGTCTCAACGCGGTGTATTAATACGTTATGTAATGATTAATATTGCATCTACGCACTTATCATCATTGGTGTATTGTAATATACATATATAATTTTTATTATAATTCATATTTTCTTGTTTATATTATTTCATGTATATATTATATTCATATTATCAATTAATTAATTTCGTTGCTAATTTTTTTTTTGTTATTTATTCGATAATATAATTATATAATTCAACATATGTTCTATAAATATAGTTAACTTCACACTATCGTGCATCCTCTCATTTTCATCGGCGTTCATTGTTCAACAGACCTCATCTGCTTCCTCCCAACGAGTCTCCTTCGTCTTATCTCTCATCGTGTTTTTCGCGCCTCTAGCAAGAAATTAGTTTCCCTTGAATCGCTCGCTTTACAACATTCTCTCTCTTTCTCGTAACTCGCGAATTATCTTTTTTGCGCTCGCTGTATAATGTTGTATATAATAATATAATATTTTTTTATATAATATATATTTTTATGAATATTATATATTGCTTAAGTAAAAGCTACAAAATATGGATACGTCCCTTATTATGCTTGATTCTACTAAAAAAAATCTCGCTATCCTTTTATGAGGATAACAATTCGTTTAATAATATATTGCGTCGCATTTCATTGCTTTTTTACTTGCTTAAATTGCTTTTTTTATTTCATTATTTTAGGTTTATTTGTATTATAATGTATTAATATAATATTCTTCAAATTTGTTAATAATCTAGGCTCAATCATTATTTTTTTTTCTACCAAAATGACGCGCATCCTACTTGTGCATTCACACGCATACGCTCGGCAACAATACGCTCGTTTTGTTGCTTCGTTTTTAAAAATATTTGAAAAATTCATTCGATCGCGAACAAATTGTCTATTGTTCATTAGTTCGGCTGAACTGCTTTGTTATTTCGCTTTAAATAATATTAGTACAAAACTATGTCTTAATTTTAATACTATAAGGTATTTTCTGTGAGGTGTATAATAATTTATAAGGGTATTAGGAAAAAGGAATCGAGGAGGTTGCTTGACGGGAAATGTATAATACATTTGCCATCGTACGCCTTATTATTTTTGTCATCCAAGCAGCTGATTTCATTGGACGAAGATCGAAAGAAACTTTGGAATAGCTTGGGATAGCACTTGCTCATTTACCGTCTACGACTACAGTTTTTTTCTAAAATACAAGTCTCTTTAGATCTTCGAGGCCTCTAGCTTAATTTATTGCTGCCACAGCAAGGTGCGCGCGCTTATCGACACGGCAAATAAACGGGCTGTTTTTCTTGTGCGTAGGTCGCGTTGCTCGCGCAACTCTTCACTCTCAAAAATCGACTCAGCCTCGCACGTATCTAAATACAGTGTCGGGAAACGTTGAGAGCACCCAAAGTGTCTCGCAAAGAAAAAAATAAAAATGTATCTCTCACGCGCACTCAAGTTTTTCACTCGTTTATTCTCTCGATCACACCGCACGCTTCGCACTCAACTACTCGATTATCTGCGAAAAGTAAAAGAGGATGAAGTTACACGACCTTCGCTAATGTTGCGATTAACCTTTATTTATTATTACTGTATTTTAAAAAACTTTGCTGTTTCCTAGTTACTTTTTTTTGTCCTATTTTAATAATACGCTTTGGGATCGCACGCGGCTCCGCTGTGAGGCGACGATCCCCCGTCCTACGTCGTTTATTGCTTTTGAATACCCCGGCTTCCTTGGGACATCCAGACGGAACAATATCCTGTTAATATCAGTCGAGTTTATTTTTCTCTATTTCTCTCATCTCTTTTCTTTCGAGTCCTTTTATGCTGTGCCTCGCTTCGCTTCGTCATTGCCTTATCCATCTTTAATGCGTTTGTATCAGTGTTTACGTATATGTCGTGTACCTCTCATTTTCCCGCTTTATCCATTATTTTTTTAAATCCGCAAGGGATCGGCGATGGGAATGGGAACGGGGAGGTTTCTTTTATCACAATGGACAGGAGTATTTCTCGATTTACATTTACATTGTTTCTTTTTTTTCGGTGTCTCTCATTCTCCTAGCTCTCCCCCTTTTTTTGTATGATTGATGAGTTTTCGCGGTTTATTATTACGCACATCCATTTTTATGCGAAGCGACTGATGTAGCTCAACGTGATTTTGCACTTTTATTATTATTTCCTTATACGTCGATCGTTGTTAAGTGTTTGCCGGATTTGCTTAGTTGCTTACTTCGTTGCACGGCTGTCATTTCGGATCGCGTACATTTTATTGTTTTGCCGCTCCCCCCTTATCGGTAATATTTTCTGAATATTGACGTTTATTAATAACGGATATTAATATTGCTTTTTGTTTCAACCTACATTTATCGAGTTGCATATTACACACTCTCTCTCTCCACGCTTGTTATATACGACTAATAACACGTTATTTTCGTTTTCGCTTACACTTTTATCGATTTTTATATTGCTTATAACGTTTGTTGATTTAACTTTTTTATCGTAACCGATGCAAATCAGAGTTAATCAAAATTATGTCATTGCGGTAAGTGTCCCGCCACTGGTCTCTTTTATCGCTTGACCCAATAGGTTTTTTAATGAATTACGTGAAATAGGCACTTTAACACGCGAATGGTATTGCTTTTTATTAGTTCATTTTCTTTGGCGTTCAATGTTAGATTTTTTAGTAGACATATACGTCAAGAATCGATTGACTTGGATTTTGCGAAAAATCAAAAGATTTTCCATTCTCACAAAAAAAAAAAAAAAAAAAAAAACAAAGGGAGGGAAAACATTTTTCGATAAAATTGACTATCGGTATTTATCTTTTTAATTACTCGCGTGCTTTGTTTCGCACTGAAAATATTGCTTTTCCTTCTATCACCTTTTTTTGACAATAATTGCTTTACGTTTTCAGAAAATTGACAGCCATGAATTGACAGTCTACCTATAAAACGATTAATATGTTTTAAGCAAGAAATAAGAATCGTAACAATATTACAATTAATACAGACACATAAAGCCTCGATTTTATGTTAAACAACAATAGTTTCGTCTTTTGGAAGTACATTTCATTTTATTATTTTTTTCATCTTTTTTCGTCCATCTCTTTCCTTTCCCACCGATCTCAGCTTCACGTGTCCAAAAGCTGATAATGCTCTCTTTAATTTTTTAGAAATCACTTTTTTATTTTTTAGTTTGATTCGACACTTCCGGTATTTTTATGTTTCCATTAAAATTCAATTGACTACTTTTTTAGCTGTCAATCACGAGATCAGATCTGCATAATAAATTGCAGATGATCACGATACCATGTACGTACGATACTTTTCAACTAATTAAAAAGCGGACAGCTGAAATACGAAGAAACATAAAAATTCGAAAGATGCCGCAATAAAGTAACTTCACTATAAATTGTTAAAGAAAATTTCCGACTTGAAGAAATATGAAATCTGAGCCAAAGCATCACCGGCATAAACGAGTGACGCATCAGCTCAGTCATCCTATCGCATTACGGCTTTTGGACTGTCGAAACCGTTAGAGTGCGATCGGGGCTCGATTTTTCCACACACGCGATAGACCGAGCGATCGGCAATTCGCGCGTGCAACGAGAAGCGCTCCACGCACACTCCGACTCAAAATCATTTTCTCCTTCTTTCTCTCATCGCCTCTCGTCGCACTTTCGGCCGATCAATAATGGCAGTCACGTGCCAGGCACGCCTATAACGATGCAGCACGACATATTTTGTATGCAACCGCGTGTTCCACTGCGCCCGGGCCGTACGAACACCCGCCGTGGCACGTACGTGCGCCCGTTCGAAGGGCCGATCGATTTTTTACCCGGACCGCCCAGTTTCGCTCCCGGCCGGGGGGCGCGCAAAAAATTTCATTAATCGCCCGCCTATTCGATTTGCGCACGGTTCGGTCGAGCCCGCGTGCGGCGTAATTGAAGGAAATTGAGCAGCCGTACTTGTCTGAAAACCTGTATTTCCATGCAGTTGTTAAATAAGTTCAATTGGCAGGGGTGTGCCGGAACACATCTTTTTACATTCGAATGACAAAATTGACGAGAATTTGGAAGGAAGGCTGCGAATCGGTGGGTACAGTCGTGCTGCGTCGTTTCGTTGCTTGCATTCGGTTACCTCAATAGTACGTCGCTTTCGGAAAATTACAATCTCCATACATAATAACGCTCCGCGTAATAATGCACAATAAAACGATTCGGTCGACCTCCGAACGGAAATTAGCATCGCACACCGATATTTATTGAATATTGGCCCGCCGGTAAGCCCAGCTCTTGCCAGTAATTATAATTATCGCTATAAATATATTATTTATTTAGTTTAAAAGTGGCGCGCTTTTAGACGCGCCCAACTGCTCGCGCGCTCCTTACACTCGTAATACTAGAAACATTATTTCTCTGGTATTTTGCTTCATTTACGCATACTAGGCTTTTTTTAATAGTATTGCTTATTTAGCTTTATTTACCTAAACTTTTATAACGGTCCATTTTTATATTAAGATGTAATAGTTTTATTAACGTTATTAATATATAACGGGTTCGCGAAAGGATAGCCTGTTGAAATTTTCTCACCTGTTGATTTTTCTGTTGAGTCTCGCTTTGTTCAACTGGTGTATAGTTGTATATGCGCTTGTACAGGCGATACTTTTAAAAAATGAAAATTTTCTTATTTTAAACTTTGTTCATGCGATTTTATATATCAAATATATTATGCATTTGCTATGGTGAATCCTAAGTTCCAATCAGGCTTGGAAGTTCCCGAAGTTTATTTATTTTAAGAGTCCCATCTAGGATGGTTAATTATTTTGCGCGGTAGATTACATTTCTGTTGAAAATGTATTCATAATTTTTTAGCTACAAATCTTACATTTTTTTCGTACTCGCACTTATATTACTTCACGCTCTCATACGTTTAGTTTTTATATTGGTCTTTGGTAAATACGCTTTAATAAAAAAACAGTACAAACAAAATCATTTTTCAGCACTATATAAACTTCATACCGCTTTCTATTATGTTGCATGTTTTTAATTCTACTTATTATTTCATTTATTAGAATCTGGAATTCCATATTTATTTTGAGACACAAAATTATTACAAATTACTTATTTTCTCAATAAACTCCGCTTTTTGGTGCAGTTAAATGAAATAGTTGAGTGAAAAAAGTTTAAATGAATAACTGTGTCTGGATAATTTCTTAAAATTATAAATTGTGGAATCGCTTATGGAAATTTTTATACAGAGGTAATTTCGTTAAGTAATTGTATTTGCTCGTACGAATCGGCGAAAACAAATATTCCGCGTAACGATGATTCGTTTAGTTCTCACGAGCAAATAAGGGATTATATGGCAATTTTACATTTAAAGTTTATTTTACAATTGCCTTCCGACGCTTCGTATTAATAAAATTATAATGAAAGTACGAAGAAACGAAAGATAACAACAAATAAAACAAATGAAAACAAGACATTTCAAATCTAATGTTCTTTATTTCAATACTCGTAAATACATTATTTTTTGGTTCACAAAATATTTTTTCGTAATAATATTATTGCTTATTTTGTAATTTCTCCAATTTATCAAATTGCACTCTAATTTTTTTTAAAAAATACACTACCTCTATTTGACTACAAAATCGTCAAGTGAAAAGTAAGAGAAAAAATTCAGCACATTGTAAATGTATTCTACGTTACATAATTGAAATTAAAAAGACAAATAAAGCTGTAAAAAATGTATCTACTTAATTGTATTTATAAATTAATATTGTATAATAATTTTAACAAACTTTGACACGTTTACAGTCACTACATATATAATAATAGGAAACAAAAAACCTGAATCACTATTAACGTCGAAACTTCATCTAAGGCGCCATCGGCAATTGCAAATTAACCTTAAGCCCAATGAGACTCAATAATTTTAATTGGTATTCATGCACGTTTCGTGAATTAAATTTATTTTAAATGTTTAATGCCTTGCTTTGTCAGCGTAAAACTGTCGACTCTGAGCCTCCTGTTAATTAATAATATCTTTTGTCTCTCTAAATTTAATAAATTCTAATTGTAGGTATCATGAATATGTCATTATCAGCATATCTGAAAACATTAAAATATAAATATTCCACGATGAAGTCATTTAAGGTCTAGACTTTATTCAATGTTTGACATGATATAAAGCGTCACATAAAATGAAAAATTAAACATAATTAACCTTGCTATGATTTAAAACTACGAGAAAGCAAAATTTTTTTATGAAATTCAAATATTTGTTTTAAGCATTAGAAATTAGTTGAGTTATTCAGCAGTTTGATAAGGAAATATTCACAATACAAATCATTAGGTCTATTTGTGCACGTGTCATTATTAATTCACGTACTAAAGATATTTGAACACATTGTATTCTCTATGAACCAATCGTATTTGTTTTCATATATATAAGCGTTTTTTCTATGTATTATACTATTTTCGACGGAGTTTGTAAAGGTTTCATTCACTTCACTTCTCATACAACCACTAATTCATTTCTAATACACCCCTACTCTACGTATTCTATTATGTAGTAAACAAAGCGCATCGTATATCAATAATCGACTTAAAGAACTGTCAGATGAAAATCATTTCCATTAATTTTAATGTGAAATAATTAAAAATAAATGAAAATAAATCATTAGATTTATATGAAACATTATGTGCTATCAATCTTCTAAGTTATGAATAAGTAATTAATTTATTAATTTGAAAAGGCTACAAAAATAAAATAGTGAAAATGCAGTCGAACGACTGATGCGCTATGTATATTCTTGACTGAGTACGCTTGGTACGAATTGGCAATTTTGCGGCTAACTTTTACAGGTAGCATATATAACTTTTATAAAGTCAATACCTTAAAACCCTTGACGCGCATATATAATATATTATATATAACTTCAACTCTAATTGTATATTAAGAATATTTATGTTTATATCACTATTAATGCAGACTCTTGCGTTGGGTCGTTACAAGCAGGCGACGTATGTAATACAATATATATATATTTTATAAATATAACTAACGTACTTAATCGAACTGTTCCCTCGCGTGCAAGATGCGCTTTGTTAAATCAGTCTGACGATAATCTCTTTGTTTCTATCATGCTCCGGACTTCGAAACCCATTAAATATGGAGGCGATATATCCCGTTCCGCATACCCCGGCTATTTCGGAACCCGCGCGTTTACATCCATTACACCGGACAGTGCATGTAATTTCCCCCTCGTCGGTTGAATTTTTCACTCTGCCTTTGCCTTTTATAATTATGCGCTGTCGTCGCCATTTTATTGCGTAACGGGTACTTCGCCTTGGAGAGATCGTCTTTTAAAACGTTTAATTTTATCTAACAACGTAATCAACTATATTCTTTTATTTTCATGAGGCCCCAGGAGGAAGGAGGGGAACTTCATACGAAGTAGTATAGACAAAGTCAGACGTAAGGATGGACAAGTAGAGAGAGCTTATTAAAAGATCTTAGAGATATCGCGCATACAGGTAGATATAGATGGGCTAATACAGTACTGGAAAGTTACGAGTCGAAGCGGAAGAAAGAAAGCGCAAAGCCGACGGCTAGAGGGCGCCGTACTAATGGCAAGCAGGGAGCTGGCAGGAGCCGAAGGTTAATAAGTACCGAGTTTACTTCAAAGGACTACTTTAGATGCGCATGGCTCGTATGCGCGAAGAACACGATGACAGAAAGACTTGAACCTCGGCGCAAGAGAAGAGTCGCGGTACTCGACAACTGCGTGACTCAGTGGTCAAAGTTCCTTAAGTTAGTACAGACTAGATTATTCTCAGAAAGCTTTTAATACAAATAAGTTTGAATATATGTGCTTTTTTCCTTCTTTTTTTTCTCGCTTAGGCGTAACGCTATCTTAATTAAGACTGCATATAATGCGCTCAAAGCGAATCGTTATTACCTCCGTGGTCTTCGTTTTGACCGCTAAATAAGCAAGTTGATGAAAAGCACCGCGACTCGCGGGAGGAGAAACGAGACGAGAAATCCGCTACGATTTTTCCAGTCGGCTGTTCAGGCGAAACTCCACGAGCCTATTTACAGTGCCTTTTGAACGATCGAAGGAATTTTTCGCGGCAGCGCGAAAACTGGAAGCGGAGAGAAGCGCACGCAGAGTCCGCGCATATATACGGACGCGCAGTCACACACCTGTACACAAGAGATCGAGATAAAGGTCGTGGCGTGCCGCGAAGTTCGAGGCTTAGATTAATTAGCGCGATAGAAGACGCGCGCGAGAAGGAAAGGGGCGAAACTTCGCGGCCCCCCGCGGGGAGGGCGCGCGAGAAAGCCCGGGGAATCCCCGGTGAGCGCGCGGAGTTGCATGCGCGCGCGGGTGCAGCGAGCTTGCAAATTGAGGCTCGCGACGACTTTCGCGCGGCCTATTCGTCGATACCCGCTGCGAAAAATAAAGCCTCGCCTTCCACCGTTTTTTTAGTCTTCGACGGGCTTTTTCTTTTCTTCTTCTTTTTTTTTATTTGCCCGCAGTCCGGCGCGGAGAAGTTTCCTCCGGTCGAACTTCCCTGGCTTTATTTCTCGCGAGAGAGCAAGTTAGTTTCGCTTCTATAACTTTGGTTAGGCGAAACTTGGCCTTCTTGTACCAGAGCTCGAGCTTTCTAATTGAGGTTTCAAGCAATTGACAGATTATACCGTTAGTGAGGGAATTGGAGGTTTTAAGAGCGGAATAGCCTGTAGGTAAAGTCCATCGGGTAAGATGAAAAGATACATTATTTGAGAAACTCCCGTTGGAGAATTTACAAGAGCTTTGTTAGCTGTGAAAATTTACAACAGATAAGCGCAATGAGATTGAGATTTTGCATTAACTTTTTCAAAGTGCGGTTGCATCATCTGAGTTTATGCGAAAAAATAGAATTTTTTAGATGTGATTATAAAATTCACATAGCGAGAATGACTTGATACCCCGATTGTTTGATAAAGATAGCTATTGTTCTGAGCATTTTAAAATATTCATTGGCAGTATAAGAAAATATATATTGAAGATTAAGGAAGCGCATAAGAAGCAACAGATTAGAGCAATAAGTATACACGCATAAAGATGTAATTTAACCGTAAATTTAATATTCTTCATTTAAGACAGCTCATAATTAATTCATCGGAATTTTCTTTGTAAATCTAGGCCTTTCAAATAAAGTAAAACAGCGTTATTAATGAACATTTTTCTTAAATTTTATACGACCATTTTTGTTAATATTCATAAACGGTAATCGAATACTTGTAAATATTATGTCAATTAAATAATTAATGAGCTATCTTATATTTTAAAATGATCAGTTAAAGTAAAGAGTAGAAGAAAAATTTTAAGAATTATAAGAAGCTTAAAAATGTTCAATTACGTTATCATGACACCAATAGAAATATTTACAATTGCATAGCCACGAAAAATTTAAGGCCAAGGCTATGATATTAATTTTTGCACGTTCAATTAAAATATTTCGGAAATATACTTTAATCATCATCGCAAATATATCGCTAAATTTATTTATTATTATTTTCATTGTAATCTTTTCGTTTATCAGTTTTGTACACGTAAATTTTGAGCACCACTACTAAACGCGTATCTTTTAAATCTCATTTCGTTTTTCTACAATCCGCGAATCTACATTAACATCATTTTCTTCCCGACAAGCAGATTTAAAAAAAAGATTTTTTTTAATAATTAATTACCAACAGGTAGCCGAATGTTATAATTGGAAACGTACTTTTTTTTTTTTAATTTACCTGCATTGATGTACGCAATGTACTGCAGAACTAATCTGATCATCGCCATAATTTAACCATTTAGCTGTTTATCCCTACCTTTACTCTCTTCAAATTAAAGCTCGAAAAAGAAGTGATTCAGCTCTTTTATACTTCCATCGGGTTCTAAGTAGATTCGCGTTCACGAATTGGCTATTACATTAGAAAAATAAGCACGAAAATTACGCGCACGCTTCTGAAAATCTCTTCGCCTCTTTTTGGTCTATTATTTTTTTTTCTTTAACACCACACAAACTATATAATTTATATGTATAAAAAAGAAAAACTTCGCATGATGTATAAAATACTGCTTTACAAGTAAAATGTAAAATAGCAATTGAATTATATAAAAAAATTTTCTGCCTTCTTTCGCTCGTTGTATAAAATCGTTGTATTATAATAATTTTCTTTGAAAGCACGTGACGTGAACGTAACTCATTGAAACTATAACATTGACTTAAAATAAATAATCGTAAAATGAGACGTGAAATGAGGATGGTGGTGATGAAAGAGTGGAAATAAAAAAAATGACAAATGGTTGTAATGTAAAAAAAAACATTGTTTCACATAAAACATCAATAATAATTAATCATAAATATAAATATAAATAATAAGTGATTTCGACATAAATAATTAAAGAATAGACATAAATAATAGTACCGTGATAATAAATACTAATATAAATAGAATAAATACGATTATAATTATATACGTAAAGCGAGGAACGGCGATCAATCGCCGCTCGTCGCCAATTTTCGCAAAACGCGTATAAGCTTACTAATGATTAGAATCGATCACACTAAAGACTCAAACAAATCAAAAAACGAAATGCGTTGCAGATTTTCTTCACACTACACTATTTACAAGTAAGCTGGCACGACGTGTTGTTTTTATTTTCAAATAAAGGCATTACGCAATGAAAATTGCCTAAATATCAAAAACTTATTTGCATTATCCTTCGTTGCCCGTAATTAGTGCTGCAGTCTCGCGGGAATTGGTATTTATACAACGCTCGCCAGACTCCGCGATGCTCGAATGCAAGGCGGACGCTTTCGCTTTTAAATATCGTCAAAAACATTATTTTCGTGTCGTGTCGAAAGCCTTGGCGCTGCATTCGGTGGCACCGAAAGCTGCTAATACAAATTGCTGCATTTTCTTTTTAAATATTGCTTAATTTATTGCTCTGTACAAACGATGCACTGTGCAGTAATATCGCTCGGCAATGTTTCGCCCCTTCTCGCCTTTTTCTTTGCTTCATTATTGATCTTTGGATTTATTTCGACTAGCATCCTTTTTTTTACCCTTAATCTCGAATTTCTCACTTTTTCTTTTTAAATTTACTTTGCACACAGACTCACTCACACGCCGATTCAAAACGCTCGAGAACAAAAATATATCGCGTCAAATCGCCTACTATACATGCATATTTTTTTCTACAGCCTTATCATGTCTTAATCGAATATTTACTTGCATTTTCACCTCCACGTACTTCGGTGATAATATAAATAATAATAAATAATCATAATAATAGCAATAGTAATAGTAATAATAATAATGGCAATTCGTAATGAAAAAAAAAATTGCTCATTACACAATAAAATATTCCTAATTAATTTGGTAATTGAAAGCAGTCAACAAGCTTTTGTTCTCACAGCGACTCTTATAAATTTTAACTCGAATGAAAGGTCTCTAGAGGATCGGCGGCTCGAACGACTCGCAATTTAACGGAGCGCACGAGCTCGCGCATACGTTAACTAATTGCACGGGAATCGCTGTATCTCCGCCAGTCGATGTTTTTTCTATATAGGTCCGGATCGCTTCGACGCGTGGTCGGGGCTTCCGCATCGAAAAACTCCTTTCACATTCCTTTAATATTTAATTGACGAATTTACGTGATTCATTTTTTAATTATTGACTAGCAATTTACTCGAAAAAGCAACGAGCGCGCGTTTCCGTTTGCCCACTGCGAAGCGATCCGCGCCATCGAGGCTAGCGCGAGGCTACGATTAAAAAACAACGTGAATGGATCAAACTCGTACGTAGAAGCTTGCGATCGTATGAGGTGATTAGGGGGATAAATATTTGAGTCTCGTGAAATTTTCGTTTCGATGTCCGCCTCGCTCTAGATTAAAAGTTAATTCGTTGTGTCGAAACATTGCTTTGACCGTACGCGCTTGTCGCCTCGTTTTATTTATTTATTTATTTGCTTTTAAGTATTGCTCGCTGAAATTTATAACAAAAAGAGCTCGCGCCCACCGCGGCGATTTACAATGCATGCGGCGTTCTTATATTTTTTTTTCTTTTAAGTGACGCGTCGCCTACGACACTTGAATCGGCCCTCGTCCACCGTTATTTACTTTGGTGTTCGCGCTAATTTTTTTTACGTTTTTTAAACTTTAAACGTTATTGCATACGCGTTTAAGGGTATTTTATATTCATCCTCACTCGCGCCTTAAGTCTTACAATATTGCGTTAGTATTTTTAGGAATGTCCGTGCGTGTACGAGTATGTCGGTCGCGTGGATCCGTCGCTTCGACGCGCGCCCCTAGCTACCTTAGGCTCCCCCGTCGACGAAAACTGCACCGGGGCGTTTCTACACACGCCTCCCCCTTGTTTATTTTCCTTCTTCGTCTCTTTCGTTAAATTAAAAAAAAAAATTTATTTTTCGTCCAGACAATGCGAATCGGCCGTTGCCTGTGTTCGTCCAATAATGCCTTAAGTGTTTTTAAGGCACTTGATACGCGAATCCAGTCAGACGCGATCGGCCCGTGCCGCTGTGCAGCCCGCAGCTGTCAAGGGGCTGGAACGACGGGGCCGATTGCGCACTCCCCGGTGTGCAGATCCTTACGTCGACGAGGTAGTTGAGTAGCATCGGTTTAGGTCGCCTCTCGGAAAGGGATGCGCGTGCATCGATACCGCACGAGGAGACTGACTGTTCGGCAGCGTGCTCGAGGCTCCCCGAGCGAATGCGTGACTAGAGAGACGTTACTTAAGTGTACTTTTTACTAGTAAATAAACTATATGCTACAGTTGTATGCTTCTTTAGTAATCGACTAGAGTGACTAGACTTGCAGCGTGGACGTCAAAAATATCTTTCGACGTGCTCCCATCATCTGGCTCGCTCTCAACATTTTTTTTCGTGGTTTTTTTTTCTCTTTAAGTTATGCTTAAACTTACTGGACGTTTCTTTAGTCAATGATAAAGATAATCATCTCATCTACGTGGTACTGGCACTTTTCTACTTATAACCTACTGCAAAACTCCCTCCTCGCACCGTTTAAGTTCAGCTTGTATGTATAATATTTATATATTTATAATACGTTACGTAAGTGTAATTGTTTTTCGTGTGGTCGCTAGTTCGCTAGTGTGTCGGGGGCCCTCGCCGGGCCGGCCGCTGGACTCGCCTCGTCGTGTGCTCATAAATACCTTGGATGCCCGACAGCGGCTACGGCGTGACTTAATCGCGGCCGCTACAAAAGTACGCGCGAGTCGTCGTCTTGGTCGTCGTCTTGCTCGTCGTCTTGGTCGTCGTCTTGCTCGTCGTCTTGCTCGTCGTCGGCGTCGGAGTGCGGGTCAGTGTCGTCGCGTCCGGTCCGCTAGCTCGCCGTGGGCTCGCGGTCCTGCCTGCCGGACTGCTACAAGCCGCGGTTGTTGGGCTGGGTCTGCTGCGGCGGCGACTGCTGCTGGGGCGGAGGCGAGTCCTCGTCCCTCAGGCAGGCCGACTCCAGGTGCTTGTTCAGGTAGGACTTGAGGGCGAAGGTCTTGTGGCAGCGGGAGCACTCGTAGTTCTTGTCGGCCGAGTGGGTCTGCATGTGGGCGCGCAGGTTCGAGCGGTCGGCGAAGGCCTTGCCGC